>JBAMAW010000572.1:0-34790 GCA_037043295.1 Amiota minor | reverse complement strand
AGTTGACTCCATACAACAGTCGATTGTTTTGTGCTTACCAGCACATTTGACGCATACTGGATCCCTGATACAATAGTTTCGGGTGTGCCCGTATTTTTGGCAGTTGGTGCATTGCACTATCATTCTCTTGTTGTGGGGGGCCTCAAATTTAATTTTGGTATGTAGTAATGTCGTAATATTATAAATATTTTTATTGGTTGAACTACTTTTAAGTTCAATTGATAGCAAAGGGACTGGTTTATTGGTTGTTCTTTGAAGGATATTATGTATATTTATAACTTCGTGGCCTAATATCTTCAGTTCGCGTTTTATATCGTCGGTGTCTGTTGATTGATTAAAACCTCGTTCATCTTTGGGCTTGAAAGTGTAATATTTCGTTTCTTTGGTTTTTAGCAATTCAATGATTTTTTTTATAATGTAGGGGCTCTGCCGGTTGGATACGAACTTCATCATTGGGCAATGTTTTAAGTACGTAGTTATGATCTACAATTTCATACAGAGCAATATTAAGAATGGAGATTTCTTCTACCCCCTGCACATAAATAGGTGGTGGCTTATTAGCTTTTGGAGGTCGCTTGGAACCATTGTCCTAGTATGCTTCGCTTCTTCTAAATTGTCATCGTCGATATCTAAGATGCCAAAATAATTGGAAGATGGCTTGCCAAGCGAGTAGTTAAGTGTGGTCTGCTTTTTTTTGTTTAGTTTTATTAGTTTTTGAAGATATGGTAGGTGACGCTTTGTTTGTTTTGTGCTTTTTGTTAATGTTTGGTGATTGTTCAGTCGGTATGGCTGGTGATTGCGTTTTTTTCTATTTCTTTTATTTGATGCTAACTGTTCAGATCCAGTTTTATTATTTGAGTTTTGTACTTCTGTGATAATTGTTGGTGTAGGCATAACTGTCGCAGAGTTGAGCAAAGAAGCGATCGAATCGTTGTTGTTGTTGTGGATATGAGTCTTGGGATTAGTTGTTGTTGCGGTAACTGCATACGATGACGCGATCGAAGCAGTTGTTGAGAAAACTGTTGTTGTTGATGCAACCAATGAAGCTGTTGATGTATTTACAAGCAGTGCTTTGTGTTATAGTTGTTGTAGTTGCTGATACAGTTGCAGCTTGGGTAGAATACAGGGGCGGTTGTGGGGTAGAGTACAGTGGCGGTTGAGGGGAAGGGCATTGGGTACTCCATGGTAAGGAGCACCTGGAGTTCGCGCTGTCAGAGCAAAGAACTGGAGAACAAGAACTTGCCCTACGCTCAGGCGACTTGGTGGTTAAAAATGAGGATTCATTTTTGTTTTTGGGACAGGAAGAGACAAACGAGAAATATGCATTTCTTGTCGTCTTTGTTGTTGAACTGTTTTTTTGATGAGCAAAGCTCATCTTAACGATTTTGTTATCGGTTTCTATTGATTTATTTGAATCTTTTAAATTTTACTTTACTAATGCAAGGATTTGCATAGAAAAGGGAACTAAAAATTAAAACAACAAGAAATTCCAATCAATAGAAATAAGTATGAAATTTTTTTTTTTTTTCGACGCTGTGCTTAGGAGCGGAAGAAAGAGACACGTCTGCACTGATCAAATGCCAGCAATGAAATGTCCAATGTGATTGAGGATCGATTTTGCGTTTAGTTGGCGATTCTGATTCTAGAACAGCTGTTTTTTGTTTTGCTTATATATACATAGTACATTGCGCGGACGTTGCGTTAATTTCAAACGTAAAATTTTTGAAACTACGCTATAAAAAACAATTTGCAGTTTGTGCAAGTGGTTGTTACAGCGCCCTTTTTCATTCGTGCTACGTATTTTATTAACATTTTAAGAAAACATTTACAATTTGCAATTAACTGACTTCAACATCATCTGTTTTTGTTTTATTTGAAAGAAAAGAGGACCGGAAGTCTTCCGAAAATGACAATCTCGGTTGGAAATTACCGAAAACTTTCCAATACTAGTAGAAATTTGATGGCCCTGTTTCTGATTCCATTGTTGAATCTACCAGAATCGATTCACATATTACAACAAAAACTGACATTTTTCGATTCTTGCTTGGTGTAAGTTTACTATATGTTGCTGTTGCCCGAATAACTCTTAACTCTTGCGTCTCAGTCGACCTTGGATAATAATATATGAATCAAAATAGCTCTTGCTGACCCTAACGACAAGAGTGATCCCTGTATAGCTGATGCTGCATCGATCAAACTTTTTAGTGATATAGCATCTGATCTATTCATTGTAAATTAAACATAGTTGAAGTGAAGTCGAGAAAGATTAGGACATCACTATCATAGATGGTCCCTCAAACACACTATTGCTTTTGTATAGTTGCTCTCGGTATCTTGGTATGCCTTCAAGTGCAGGTCCTGATAAACAGTTTAACATATAATTGAATTAGTCGATAATTGAAAGAAGTGGATCTCTATCAGTCACGTTTGTAAATGCTCTTATGAAACTCTTTTAATTAGCATATTTGCCATCAAATTGTGTTGGCTAGTTTAGGCAAAATTGAGTGATGTGACTGTATAAAATTCGAAGTAGAACTTTGCATAAATGCATCCTGTGTATGATTGAAATGATTTTTATTCATGATTGATATTATAAATGATTTCATAGAAATAAATACGAGGAGCACTACAAAAGTTTTGCACTGGAAAGTAAATACGCATTGTTTGAATACAAAAATAACTTTATTGTTTTTCAATGTATTGTCCATGAAGATCAAAACAATTTCGCTTATACTTAAATCAAATTTCAAAGTACTTTCTCCATTTCGATTGGGGTAATTCCAAAATACTCTTTTTTGAAAGCAACAACCGCTTTTTTGGGTTCGAAAATCGTTGACCACATAATTTGTTATGGGCACAAAAAGAAATAATTTGGTGTTAAATTGGACTTGTACGCCGGATGACCCATAAATTCAATGTATTGTGCCTTCAAATACTTGGTTGTTTGAGCCGAAGGGTGAAAACATACATTGTCATGATGAAGAATGATCCGACGTCGACCGTTTGTTTTCCTCATTCCTCCAAAAACTTCTGGCAAACAGATAGTCGTGTGCCAGAATCAACCATTTTACGTTCCATTAGTGGTACGGTTGCTCCAAAGAAACAAGCTACCATTTGCTTCAAAGCGTTTCGTGCGCGAACAACTTTCGTTGGATTTTCATCCTCTTGGAATATCCATACGGTCGACTGTTAACTTTCTGACTCATACGTATAGATCCAAGATTCGTGACATGCTACCATCTTAAATATGTCTTTTCAAGCACAACAATCTTAAATTTTAAGTAATTCTTTGCTACAATGGACGCGATTTATTTTTTTTTTTTCACTATCCGCGAAATTTAATTTTTCTATTTGTGTGTGCACAATAAAAATTTTACGAAAATATGATTGCAATATTTGAATGCTACATTCAAGTACCCATCTCTCCGACCTGTCTCCTTCTACTCTTTCTTCTAACCTTTTACATTTCTCATCATTGTCGTTTGCTGAAGGCGCCACTTCACTAAAAATATTTTCTCTTCCGCCACTGCTTCCTCGCTTCGACTCATTATGGCTATTTGTAAAAAGAAAAAGACATAACGAGAAAGAGTATGACCTCACCTGAATATATACAATGTAATTTATAAAATTTCAAAATGGAAAGCCTAGCGAATAGCCTACATACAACAACAATAGCAGCAGGTACCGGCGTTTAGCAACAACAACCTTCGCAAATGATTAGTGGTAATACCAACAAATATTTCACGAAAATTAAGGCATAAGAGAATTCGAAAGTATGCAGCTGCGCGTTTGGCGTCTTTCAATGCACTTAAATATACTTGTATTCTCACTATATGTATTTATGTATATAGAGCGAAATAAAAAAAAGCGGTAGGCCAACAGCTGTTCTTGTTGATCAGCATGATAGAATGAGTTTTTTTAGAATGAGCGCTGTTGAAGACTGAAGATACTGTCTTTCGCATTCTCTTGGGTATTGGAAAAGACGTAAAATGAGGAAAGGTAATCTTGGTATAGATTGCACACAGACTTGTCGTATTGATGTAGTCGCGTGTATTGCGAGTGAAGTAATATTCTAGGACGATTGTTGATTTGCTGACGTTGTTGGTTGGTTCGGCTGATGTGGATGCCTTGTAGGTTATCATCGACTATCTATCATCAGAAGTGAGATAGTTTCCATGTGCTCAATGTGCTTAGAAAATGACGACACGCGAACAAATTGAGGTTATAAATTAAGAGGCGTCTTCTGTTACACCAAAAGAAAAAAAGCGACAAAAGTTTCGTTATCACTGTGGAAGCAATTAATAAAGTTTTTAGACTACGCAGCGTGAGCGTGAAGCAAGGATTTAGCTGATGTTCATTGTTTTGATCCGAATCATTCGCGAATCGATGTATAAAAGTGGTGTGCCGATATTGACGCCAGAGTGTTGCGTGATGAGCTGGAAAATTTAGTAATAATTCCTTGCTTGGAAGAGCAAAAGAATGGTACGTTAAGTATGGTTATCAACATGGTTGGGCGGATTTGCGTGTTTTTTTGGTACACTCATTCCCAAGTAGTGCAGATATTGTAGAAGAATTAAAAATGTTGGCTAATACTGAAAGTAGTGAGTATTAATCATACACTGATTTTGTGTATGTTTTTTCTCAGATGTACAGATTTCCTTTTTGAAAGACATGAGGATAAAATTGTCAGAAACATCATTGGCTGCATATCTGAGGCTAGTTTCAGAAATTTGTTAACGTTCATTATGGCGTCTACCATGAAGGGTTTGATTAATCATATGCCCGCTATACGAGAAAAACCGAAGCAAAAAACAAAATTTTCCATCACGACGTTCTTATGGAAGAGAATGTGATTCTCTTAAATCAGCTACGAAGCGTAGAGAAAGTCGCCCGTTTTGTTAAAGCGTACTCGAAGAGAAGGACACGAAGATATAACTTGTTGGGCTAAACAGAGGGCTGAGCAAAAAGACATTTCCTATATAAAATTGGGGTTTGTATGGGAGATGTCCCCTAGTGGCTCAATTTGGCTGATTTCAACAAACGTACAGCGCCTATATTAAAAATTTTTGGTGTCTGAATTTCAATCAGTTCAGTAATGAAAAAGAAGAAAAATTTCTCTAATAAAAACCTGAATTTTAATGGTTGGTTTGTATGGGAGGTACCCCACTATTTGAACGATTTTGAACAAATATACCGCGCCAACTTAGAAAATTTCAATATCGTGGTGTTACTCGATTGTATAGCTCCCATACAAACTCATACGTTTCTAGTACGGGGGTCCCTGTAAATTATTGAATACATTTTAGTTTTTATTATGATGGGTGATTTTTTAAGACCTTGCTAATTTGATTTCCAAAAAAAAAAAAATTAAATTCAGAAAAATGTATGAAATCTTTATTTGAGTCGATTGAACGATCGATATAATTTAGTGCTTAAAGATAATTTCATGTAAATGTTGGCGTCGGCTGCGCTGCAAATAGTCCATACGCTGGGTCTAATTCTGGCATACTCTTTCCAACATATCGGCCGGTATCTCACGAATAAATTGTTCAATATTGGTTTCCAGTGCGTCAATCGTTGCAGGCTTGTCGCTATAGTCATGAGCCTTAACATAGCCTCACAAAAAATAGTCTAGAGCCGTTTAATCACATGATGTAGGCGACCAATTGACCGGCCCCAAACGTGAAATAAACTGCTCACCGAACTCGCCTCTCAACCGGACCATTGTTTCGCGTGCTGTTGGCATGTGGCATCATCTTGTTGAAAACATATATTAACCAAGTCGCGCTTTTCTATTTTGGGCAAAAAAAAGTTTATAAGCATCGTACGGTAGCGCTCGCTATCGCTGGAATTGTCAAATCTTTCACGCACGCGAGGAAATATAAAAGGGTCATTTACAAAGTACAGATATTTTTTTAAATAATGTTGACGATTCCATTTCTTGTGAAGAACTGAAGTTGCGTTTTGATAGACTTGATGGTTTGTGTAAAGAATTTGTTGCAGTTGACGAGAAAATTGCGGCATTGCCAGATCAAGTGTCAGAATATAATAGGCAGGAAGATGTATTTTTGGAGGTCACGGAACGATTTATGGTATTAATGCGTTGGCGAACACAATCAATCACTGATCATCAACAAAGTAATAGTGCCATAACATATGATGATTTCAACGTTTCTCTTGCGCGATTCAAAGAAAGACATCGCAATCTATTCGAACAACAACAAAAAAATTTAGATGCAAGACCACCACTCAATATACCAATATTGAAGAATATTGTAAATGGCCTACATTTAAAGATCTTTTTGTTCATGCAGTTCACAATGCCGCAAGCATTTCTAATTCACGGAAGTTCCAGTATTTGCAAATGTAACTAAAAGGCGAATCAGAAGCATCAGAATTGCGAGTATGGTATGTTCTAGTGCTGCATACGCATTGCTTCACCACTCAATCACAATGCAACGCAAAAAGTTTTGTCGCAATGTCTTCATTGTATATCACAGCACAAATGTCTTCATTGTGGACAAGCTCATCATACATGTCTACACTTAGACGGAGTCAACACACCTCAAGGTCAACCAGAATTTCATGTTTCCATAATCAGGAAAACTCGCTGTTTTCCATGAAAATCCAATCAAAGCTAGTCACAAAACGTTATACTACTTCCCACGGCAGTAGTCAAAATATTAAGGGTGAACGGAACGGCAACTGCAATGTGTAAGGTTCTTATGGCAAGAACTTTCAAGCTTTTATATAAAGACAAGGAGATCGGAAATTATGTTGCTGAACATGGTATTAGGTGGCATTTAATACCACCTACTGCCCTTCATTTTTGTCCTTCTGTACGACGAATGCTCGCCTCCATCAATATGGCTGATGGGTCGTGTAACTGATGTGCGTCCAGGTCGGGACACACTGGTTCGTGTCGTTACTGTCAAAACCCGCAGCGGAGTTTTGAAGCGTCCAACCAACAGGCTCGTCTAGCTTCCTGTCGAAGTTTAATGGTTAAGAAGATCTCCTTAACGGCGGGGAGAATGTTTAAGCTTTTTATTAGACAAAGTTCTCGGTTATGTTATGTTATATTAATATATATGATATGAATATATGATATGAATGTTCCAAGCGTAAAGCTATTTACATGGATAAATTAGTTCGGCATGTTAATCCCCTAGCCAGAGTCCTTGTCCATACAAGGAACTCATCTCGACTGATCCGTAATGATCGTGCTGCCCTTGCCAAGTGAACTCCTTCCTCTTCATTGTAGGAGGGACACATGTGTATTAGTTTTATAAGATTTGTAACCTTATTGTTAGTCCTATGTATTATATAGAAGACTCAGTAAATACAAATAAAAAAAAAAAAAAAATATGATATATTCGTTAAGTGTTCACCGCATATGTATGTATTAGTATTAGTATTGTATTGTAAGTGGAGAAAAATACAAACATCGAATAGAGTTCTGGACCCGAAACGGACAATGCGGAAGAAACATTTTTGCCTTCAAAAAGATACCGACCAGCGGGTCAGCCATGTATTGGAAAAAGACTGGATGATTTGAACAATTGGTTCATATATACCAAATTCGTCTTCGAGCAGTCTTACTGATCGGACGTTTACCTGACAGCTAACAAATTTTATTTTATTTTCTACTTATCAAAGCCTAACAGCACCAATAATGACAGCGAGAAATGCTTACTTCTCATTTGCCGCTAATGATACCAGGAACAAAAACAAAGGTTCCTTAATAACCGCTCAGCCGCCCGTAGATAGAGAACGATCTTGCTCTTCTGTTCTGTCTTCTACTACAGAAAGCACTAGTCACTCACTCCCATGAAATGCCCAGTGCCCTTCCCCTCAACCCTGAAGCAACTGTGTTTATTGCTGCAACAAACACAACACAAAGCACAGCTTTTACTTCAACAGCTAGTGCAGTTTCAGGAACAACAACAGTGTTCTCAGCTTCTGCTTCGATTGCGTCATCACATGCAGATACTGTAAGAACAACAAACACTCAAACATTTAATAGCGATATTACCAACCCAAAATCAGAACAAGCAAGCAATAGAAAAAATTCTGTTACGCAAGCTAAAGCAATTGAGAAGACAACAGTATCACCAGAAGGTAGTCAAAATCAGCGCATACAAAACGGGACTCATGAAAATAAAGTGGCAGCAGACAGGTATTGACCGCTACATACAAATCCACAATAAACGCAAACTAAGCCCGCAAAAGAATAATAATGCTAAAAAAACGATTTTGGAAAGTAATAATTTCCAGCTAGCTGAAAAGGATTAACCTACTAACAACGATGACAATAACTCAGCAAAACCTAAAACCGCGAAACCTCCCCCAATATATGTTCGTGAAGAAAGCTCGAATAGACTGGTAGATGCTATCCAAAGAATTGTTGGCAAGAATAACTTTCATATTGTCCCTATTACCAAGGGTAATATAAAAGAAACTAAGGTCCAAATTTATACGGAAGCAAACTACAGTTCTGTAACAAAGTACCTTAGAGAGTCTAAAAGAAACTACTATACCTATCAACTTAAAAGTAGTAAAGGGCTGGTTGTTGTAATTAAGGGCATTGAACCCTCTGTGGGTTGTAGCGATATTAAGACTGCACTGGAAGAAAAAGGGTTTGAAGTCAAAGTAGTAATTAATATGTTTAATAAAAACAAAATCCCACAGCCATTGTACAAAATTGAGTTGGCTCCAAAGTTGCAGCACTTAAAGAAAAATGAAGTGCATCCCATTTATAACCTTAAATGTTTACTTCATCGTAGGGTAACTGTGGAGGAGCCTCACAAACGAGTAAATCCTGTGCAATGCACAAATTGTCAGGAATTTGGACATACGAAATCTTATTACACCCTTCGTCCAGTATGCGTAGCTTGTGGAGACTTGCATGAAACCGCAACCAGTAAACTAAGTCGCGATAATCCTGATCTTAAAGAATGCAGTAACTGTGGGGGCAATCATACAGCCAATTATAGAGGTTGTCCTGTATATAAGGAGTTGAAGAACAGGTGGCAGTCACAAAAAAATTCCGCCCATTTTAGCTGTGAGGCTAATCGTACAGAATCAGCGACGGTTATGTGTCCACCACCTAACATTCCTTTAACTTCAAAGGTGTCGTATGCAGGTGCCCTGCGCTTAGGCGTTCAACAAGAAACTGAGAAAAAGATTGTGAAGCCTAAGGCTCCAATGTCTCAACATAATAAGCCAATCTCACAAACTACCCCAACTCTAAATGCGTGTAATGAGCCAGTGTTGCAACCACAAAGTTCTAGTGAGTCTATGTTGGTGAATTTATTGCAGACCTTGAATCAATCAATATTAATGATGAAAACTCTTTTCAAGAGATGATGAAAATCCAAATGAAAATTTTGGATAAGTTAATTCCCCATAATGGCTCATTTAAAAATAACTCACTGGAACGCAAACTGGCGTTTCACAGCACAAACTAGAGCTGATGAAGTATCTAGAGGACGACAATGTAGATGTGTTGTTAGTCTGTGAGACTCATTTGACTAGCAAAAACAACTTCTTTATACCAGGCTATATAGTTTATACAACTAATCATCCAGATGGAAAGGCTCATGGTGGAACATGCAATATTATAAGAAAGCGTATTAAACACCAGACCCTAGAGTCGTACTCATCTAGTTATTTACAAGCTACTTCGGTCAGGTCGCAAATGTGTTATGATAATCTGACGTTATCTGCTGTATATTGTCTCCACGATTTGCTATATCTGCAGATGTTTTTAAAAATTTCTTTGATAGCCTTGGAGGACGATTTTTGGCGGCCGGTGACTATAATGCTAAACACACTTATTGGGGGTCACGTTTAGTAAATCCAAAAGGCCGGCAACTTTACAGCACTCTTGTAAATTGTCAAAACAAGCTAGACTTCGTTTCTCCGGGTAGGCCTACATACTGGCCGGCGGATCCAAGAAAAACTCCTGATATCATCGACTTCGGTATCACAAAAAATATACCAAGAAACCTCATATCAGCAGTTACTTACGATGAACTCTCTTCCGATCACTCCCCCGTTGATATCGTTTTACTCGATTTTCCAATATTTGAGGATCGCCTCTTATAGACTTATATCTAAGAAAACTAATTGGTTGCAATATAAAAAGTATATTAGTTCTCACATTGAAATTGCACCTGCGATCAACTCTGAAAGCGATATTGACAAATCTGTTAATGAATTAAGTTCCGTATTGGTAGCTGCAGCTGAGGAAGTTCAATAGAAAATCGTTCTCAAATAGGGAAATTGAAGAACTGGTTGCTTCTAAACGACTATTGAGAGGAGAATGGCAACAGCACAGATCTCCTTCTGCAAAACAAAGGCTAAAAGATGCAACAAAAAAACTAGCCAAAACACTTTTAAGCGACCAGCTCGAGGCACAAAGGCGCTATATCTCTAACCTATCCCCCACAAACACTAGATCTTCACTTTGGAAAGCGCAAAAATCGCTTAAAACTCCTGTGGAGCTGGATTCACCTATTAGAGACAGAACCGGAAGTTGGGCTTGGTCTGATGAAGAGAAGGCTAATGTATTTGCCAACCATCTTGAGCACGTGTTTCAACCTAATCTACCTACTAACAAATTTGTGCTTCCTCAACAGACAATCACAAATCAGTAAATATGTCTCCATTAAAAACAAGCGCTAGTGAGATTGTATCTATTATAAGGACTCAACTGAAACCCAAGAAATCTGCTGGTTATGATAGAATTGTGCCAAAAATGATAACTGAACTTCCAAATGCAGCAATAGTTTTTCTCTCGTGTCTTTTCAATGCTATCTTTCGAATTGGGTACTTTCCAAAGCAATGGAAGAAATCTGTTATTATAATGGTTCCAAAGCTCGGGAAGGATAAGACATGTCCTTCTTCATATAGGTCTATAAGTCTGCTTCCATGTCTTTCTAAGCTATTTGAGAAGGTCCTTAAAGCCAAACTCAATCACCAGTTACAAGCAAATAGATCAATCCCAGATCATCAATTTGGTTTTAGAGCAAAACATGGAACGATTGAACAAGTCAACAGAGTAACTTCGGAAATAAGAACTGTCTTTGAACTGCGAGAATATTGCTCAGCAGTATTCCTTGATGTAGCACAAGCGTTTGATCGAGTATGGCATGAGGGTTTGATTTACAAAATAAATTGTTTACTACCCCAAAATATGCATAGAGTCCTGCAATCCTACATATCAAATCGAGTGTTTGTAGTAAGGCAGAAAAATTTCGTTTCAAATGAATTTAAGATAAAAGCAGGAGTTCCCCAAGGTAGTGTCTTGGGACCAACTCTATACATGTTATTCACTGCCGACATTCCAACAAGTAGTCAAATTGTTACTTCGACTTTCGCTGATGATACTGCCGTAATCAGTCGCTCCCGTTGCCCAGTTAAAGCTTCCGCAAGCTTGGATGCTCATCTTATAAGCCTTCAGGAGTGGTTATCCAACTGGAGGATTAAAGTCAATGAGGGGATATGTAAGCATATTACATTTACATTGAACCGACGGACTTGTTCTCCAGTAACATTAAATGGTGTTACAATTCCTCAAACCCAAGTGGTAACTTATCTTGGCGTTCACCTGGACAGCCGGCTTACCTGGCGGAAGCATATAGAACCTAAAAAGATACATATGAAACTAAGGGCTCAAAGTCTTCACTGGCTAATCAATTCTAAATCTGGACTGAGACTTGAGTACAAGGTGATGCTGTATAACTCTGTTATTAAACCAATTTGGACTTATGGTTCTGAATTGTGGGGTACCGCGAGCGCGAGTAACATTGAAGTTATACAAAGAGCACAGTCCAAGATACTTAGAACAATCACGGGAGCGCCATGGTATATCAGGAATGAAGACATTCACAAGGACCTGGAAGTACCACCTATAAAAGAAGAATGTTCCAAGCGTAAAGCTATTTACATGGATAAACTAGTTCGACATGTTAATCCTCTAGCCAGAGTCCTTGTCCATACAAGGAACTCATCTCGACTGATCCGTAACGATCGTGCTGCCCTTTTGATTACTTAGAGGCTCGTAGTGCTAAGTGAATTTCTTCCTCTTCATTGTAGGAGGGACACATATGTATTCGTTTTTAAGAATCATTACCTTATTGTTAGTCGTATTTAATTACAAAGGAGATTCATTAAACAAAAAAAATATATATACAATATATACCAAATGTTATAAAAAAAAAATCTTCAATAGAATAGCGTTTGGTGTGAAAGGGATATAACAGCTCAATAAATCCAATGTGGACATACAATTCCCAGCTTTGGGGAACGCAAGCCCAAGTATCGTTGAAAGAGCTCAATCGAAAATACTTCGCTTTTTGAGAGACGCTCCCTGTACATGTCGAACGCGAACATCAATAGAGAATTCCCTCTAATTAATTAAATAATTAAAACTGAACTGGTTCAACTGAAAAAGAAATATCATCTCAAACTCTCGCAACATCCTAACCCACTAGCTCGTTTACTCTCACAGACAATAAGCCAAATGCGCCTACGTCGGGTTGACTTTCCTGCCGCCAGAATCCTAGTAAAACGCAACGCTGAATAAATTCCTTAGCTCACCACTAAAGGAACTTTTAAATTATTCAATACTTAGTTTTAAGATTTTTAATTATTGTTAGAATCTCTGTTTCGTAGAAAGTTATTCAATAAATAAGTAAAGAACAGGCAAAAAAAATTTTCGTCGCTTTTAAAAAATAAAAACTGTTTATCTATTTTTTTTATTTCTCAAAAAAGAAGAGATCCTACCTGGCTATTTCCTTTTTATCTCTCTCAATCTCTTTATTCGCAAAGCAGTAAGTAATTGCTTTTTGTCGGTCTTTTTATTTTAAATTTTATTTTTGTAGTAAAAATAAATTTATATAAACGTTCGCAATGAATGAATCTTTCCACCACTTGATTTTTGTTCACATGAAAAACAAATTTATTTCGTCATAAAATTTTTATTTTTTTTTTTTATGAAATTTCCAAAACAGCAAAAAAAAAATAAATTTAAAATCACACAAATCCTTCTCTCCACTTTCTTTCTTTGGTATGTAAAAATTTAACTATTGTAATTTTTATAAAAAAAAAAATATATACATATATATATGTAATATACGTATTTAAACACATAAAATACGGGAAAAAAGACAAAGATAATTTGATCTGCTTATTAAAAAAAAAAAAGATTTGCTTGCTTCTCGATTGTTAATGTTGTTGTTGTTTTATTTTTCAATTCTTTAGCATTTTTATTAAAATTTTCTTCAAATTTTTTTTTTTTTTGATTTTGTTATCGTTAAATGTTTATTATTGTTTGATTGCGTATTTAAATTAATTTATTCCTCTTCTTCTTCCTCCTCCTCCTCCTCTTCTTCCTCCTCTTCTTCTTCCTCTTCCTCCTCTTCTTCTTCTTCATCCTCCTCGGCTCCTTCGTCGTCTTCTTCGACGACTTCCTCCTCCACTTCATCTTCATCTTCCACGATATCCTCATCAGCCTTGGCATCTTCCTCACCCTCGGGTGTGTCGGGTTCCCCAGCCTTCTTACCTGGTCGTTCGCCGAACCACTTTGGTAGTTTAGCTGTTAAGGAATGTAAGAAGAAAGAGATTATAGAATTTCATTGTGCTCTATTTAAATAAAAGAAGATAGTAAAACATTTCAAACAAAAGAGACATAAAGATTGCTAAACAACATGTCTCTCCCCTTTGCACTATCTTTTCCTCTCAGTCTGTAATAAATTAGTGATAAAGAGGAAATGGTACAAAGGAGAGGGAAGAGAGAAACAAAAAGAGGCTGAAACACTAGGACGGAGAATCTGACATAAACTGAATTCACAAATTGTTCTCAACATTGTTGTTGTTGTTGATGTGTTTTTTTTTCTCTATTATTTAGTAATAAATATGTAAAATTATTAGTTGTTCAAAACACATACATTTTTGGCGGCCAGTGTACTGATCCTTTTTCTCGTTCCAGATCTTCTCGTTCACATCCTTGCTGATCTCATCCCAGCCCTTTATGGTTTTATTCAAATAGTATATCAATTTTGATAATCGGTGTTAGTAGTTGTATTGTTGGCGTAGTTGTTGGATGTGTTGATAATGATCATGAATGTACATTTAACAAAACAACAAAAAAAAAATAACATAATGTATTAATTGTAGTATTATATAAAAATAAAAAAAAAATGGGAGGGTTAAATTTTAACAACATTTTAACATTGACAAAACTTGAACAGTTTAAAACACAGAAAATTGTCGGTCCTGGACAACGGGAAATCCCAATCAGAAACATATTTGTTTACAAGACCGTTCAAATAGAAATTCGCTCCATCACTAAATAAAAATTGTAGTTAAAATTATTGAACCTCTAAAGCATATTGTTTTGGTAATATGTTTGGACAAAAAACGCGCGCTGTTGACCGAACCGAGTTGCTTAGTTTTACACGTTTCCTACCCCTTCGTACGCGTCTCTCAGTAATTTTTGAAAGAAATTGTACTCACTCTCTTTGGACGCTTTGTACAAAATATACATACCTTAAGACAATAAAGAACTACTGAGGTGGACTGATTAAACCAGCTGCTGTAAACAAACTGGTTGACAGATCGCGCTCATTTTTTGCATAGTAATTAAGGACGGTCCTACCAACATAGAGAAAGAAAAACCTAAAAAAAAAATACTTAACGCGGGCAATTTAAATGACAAATTCCGGGTACTTTATTGTCTTAAGGTATATCCAATAAAAAATTGGAACAGTAAAATCTTTTTACCATTAGAATTCTTCAATCAACTGATCTTATCGAAATTGAAAATACGAAGTCATGCAGAAAATGTCCCTATAATTTCCTTAACCTCTTTGCATGAAGCTAACAACAACCCACTATGGTAAATAAACTTAACCATGCGGAGAAACCTTAAAGTTTTAGGCTGAAACAATCTACTTATTGTTGCGAGTTTAAAGTAAAAGAAACACATTGAGAGACGGAGACATTATATCATAATATTTTGATATAACGGTACATTGGTGCAATATGAAAAAAAAAAAAGAAAAAGAAACTGGGTTTTGCAAATACATAACATAACAATATATTTATACAGAAAACATCAGAGACAGATTTAACGGTTGAGCATGAGATTATTTTTGTAGATAATAATGTAACCGTATTCAAGTAATCGAGTTACACACTCCTTAGTAGTACAAAATAGTCAATGCAACCCAAAGAAACTATCAACGAAACACACACGCACATTGAGATACTAGATACATACAAAACATATACATATAAAACATGGCAATAAGGTTGTATCGCACCGTAACAACAAAAGAAGCATAACTATTTAATTAAAAATTAACTTGCAATAATCATCCCTATCCTGATATTGTTTTCTTTATGCTTTATAAAAAAAAAAAAAAAACACTGTTATGACTATTTTTGTAACAGTGATTTTTAACGCGTTTGTTTTTTCATTTAAAAAAAAATAAAATTTTTATTCGAGTTAATAAATCAATGCTTGCATTTATTTTTTATAGGCGATTTAAAGTGAGCCTGCAACGGAGCGATAATTTACGTTCTTATTCCTGCTGCGTGTTTTATTAAAATCTTAACAAAAATGTTATATCATGAAATTTTCTGGAAGCATCTACTGTTTTAAATTGCTGCACAGCAACAATTGGTGCCGCAGTAGTCAAAAAGATGCCAACATTTGCCAACAAGTTGGCAGTGCAATATGCATTAGCATAGCGTTTGCATTGAACGGTGCGTGGTCGTGGATATTTTTGTACAATAACTACATGAAAATCATCAACATTTTGTTATTGTTGTTGTATAAAAATACCAATGTCCAAGCAGCGTTCAATGCCAATGCTGTATTCGCTCACAGTAAATCATGTAAATGTTGACTACGATGATGACAAAGAAAAGCACTTTTTCTTTCACATAATTGAAAATTTTGAGCTATGACACTTTTGGTGTTAGGGTGCGATATTGTAGTATCGTAGTCAACTGATTTGCTTACATTTTGTTCGTTGCATAAATCTTTCTTGTTTTTCTTGCCAGGATTTTTCTAAGTTTTCCGAATATTGCGTATTATAACCCTTTAATATATATAGTTTAAGTACACATTTTGAAATTACCCAATAATATTGAAATATGGTAAATAAGAGTGGAAATATAAGTACCACAATAAAAGAATACTTACACCTTCGAAGAGTTTCTTCTTGTCATCATATGAACGGGTATCAACACGTCGCTCGTATTTGGAGGCAACTTGAATCTTGGGCTGTATACAGAGACAGATAGAGGTAAATAAATTTTGTAAAATATTATGTTTTTCATATTCAACTTGTTATATTTACCGGGTACTTGCCAGTCAAAGCCTCTGGGTCGAGACCCTTTTTCAAGGCTTTGTGCCTGAGCTGTTGCTTCTGTCTTTCCTTCAATTCCTTCAACTATTTTTATTTCCACATACATTAAATAAGAAGAGTTTGAATATATGAGGAAAGGAGAAATGGGTTACTTACATCGTAGTCCTGACGTTTCTGTCTTTCTTCCAAGTCATATTTCTCAGTTTCCAATTTGACGATAAGTTCCCACAGTTCTTGAGCCTTCTCACGCAATTTTCCTTCCTGAAGACCTTCGATAGCCAAAGGTTTAATACGGAACGACAAAGAGATCTTTTTCTCTTCTTCCAATTGCTCCTTAGTCTTGTTACGTTCCATTGCAGCGGACGAGAGTCCCAACTATTTTTTTTTAATAATAGCAAAAGATATTTTTGTTTTGTTTTGGGCAGACGACACGACATTTGGTTGTTGTTGTTGATGGTGGTGGTTTATATTCAGTATTGTGTATTGTATGTGTATAGTCACGTCCAATGTATATATGTTTGTATATTTTTGTGTTCGTAGGGCAATTGTGGATTGTGTATGACAGACGCCAGTAAAAATAGTAAGTTGAAAGTCATTTTTCGTTATAGAGGTTGTTTTATATTGTTTATTGTTGAATAGTTGTGTGTATTGTGTAATTATATATGTGCAGTTGTGTATGTGTAACAGAGTGTTTACATAACAAAGATACAGTAAAGAAAGAGAGAGAGAGAGAGCATAAGCAGATGAAAAGAGAAGAATTGCATTTAAGTTTTAAAACAAAAGGTATTTTTGAAATGTGGAAAAGAAAATTACGTTACATATTTTGTAAATTTTAAGCAGTTATTTTGTGGCAAATTTAAATTATGATTGTGAGTAGGTCTCGAAGTGGAAAAATTAAATGACAGTCGGGGTAAAAGTAATGTAAAATTGTGAAGAGTAATAAAGTGGCAGGTAAAGATAGAATTGAGATCAGTGTATTATATTAAAAAATGGATAAAGAAAAGAGATGGTGATAGAAATATAAAAATAGACATAGTAAAACAAAGTGGGTGAGTGAGTGTAGTTGTGTGTGTGGATTATTCAAGTATATGTGTAATTATCGCAGAATGTTTTTTTTTTATTATTTTTGTTTGGCGTTTCATCGAAAGTAAAAGAGAAAAACATGTTTGGGGAGCGTATAAGTAGGCGGCAATAAAATATATTGAAATAATTACCACGCCTGCCTCCTTCTTGGCAATAGTGAAGTTGGGTCCTTTCTTGTCTTTGTCTTTCATTGCCTGGAGCATAGCTTGACGTTTTTTTTCAGCTTCTTCGAGTCTTTGACGCTTCTCTTCAATTTCACGTTGTTTCTTCTCTTCCGCTTCGCGTACACGACGCTCTTCCTCTTCTTTCTTCCGTTGAGCCATCTTTTGCTCCTCTTCAGCACGCGAAATCTTACGCTTAGCTTGCTTCTCCTTAAGTTTCTTCAGCTCATCTTCTTCCTTGGCTCTTTGTTTACGCCATTCGCTAATATATTCTTTTAGCTGATCATCGAGATCGGAGCGCTTTTGATCCTGACGTTTGATAAACTCTGGATCGCCCTCACCTCTGCACACAAAATAAAAATATATTATATTATCACCAATAATAGAAATTTTTGATTTAAATTACTGTTTATATTGTTTTCAACATAAAAACATTTAATTAAGGGAATATTATTTTTAAATTGAGAATAGTAGACGAATAACTATAGCTATTTATACACATTAATAAAAGTTTTAATTTTTCTTCTCATTACTTTTAAGGTTTCCTCAAGTAAACATCCCTATAACTATCATTTAATGCGATATAAATATCTATCTATTGCTTACAATGTAGACATGTAGATAGGAAGGTATTTACTTGAAGAGACCTCTAAATGGATTTAACAAGAACAGGGCATTTGTATTTGGATGAACTTATAAAGTGCCATTAGCAGAGTATGTATATACTTTTTGTAGATTCAAGGCAACAAGGTTGATGTTAAAGGTTATGATACCGGTATCGACAACAATGCGAACGATAAGCTCGTATTCATATAGCGATAGATTTAAAGACAGTTAATTTTAACAATATCGTAAAAAAGGTGTTATTATTTTTTGAAGATAAACTACAAAATCTTAAAAAAAAATATTCTTCATAAAATTTTTCCACTTCATCACAACAAACATCACTTCGTGTGATGAATTTAAATAATTGACAGTAAAACAAGTAAAAAGAAGTTTAACTTCGCCCATGCCGAACTTGATATACTCTTCACGCACCCCCAGAACACATTTTTGCTTACGCTCTGTGTTAGACCATTCAGACACATTTGATTATTGATTTGACTTATGAAGATCTGGAAATCTACACGGTTGTTGAATATGAGTCAGACATTTATACTGTTCAAATTTCAGGTAGATAAAACCAAAAAAAAAAAATTTTAGTTCAATAGGACAAAAACAAAAAAGTTTTTTAAAAGGAACCTGAATGTAAATAAATGGCTTGTATAGGAGGTACCCCCTAGTAGTCCGATTGGATTGGTTCTGGTTCTAGTGTTCAAGTTTGAGTTCGATAGGATAAAAACAGAAAAAAGTTTTTAAATAAGAACCAAAATTGTAATGGGTGGTTTGTATAGGAGGTATCCCCCTAGTGGTCTGATTCTGCTAGTTCCAACATGTATGTTTAGCTCTCTAGCTCAAAAACTGAGGGACTAGTTTCCATACATACAGACGGGCATGGCTTAATCAATTCGTCGCGTCAAGCTGATCAAGAATACATACGTATACATATACTTTATGGGGTCTCTGATGTTTCCTCTGTCTGTTAAAACCTTTATTCAAAACCATTCACTGCGTAAAGAGTATAAAAAACACGTCAACATTAATGTATACATATTTGAATTAATTGTGCCATAATCTAACCAATTTGCTTGAAGTATATATAGGCATAACTATTTTTGTTTATTTAGTTCAAATATTATATATACGAGGTCCGAGTGCAAAAAAAGAGTTGAATTTTTATTTTTCCAGGATTACGTACATTAAATTTTTATTTTTTGCTATGTTGGTACATACGTATTAGAACACTGCACAAGCGTTAGTGTGTCATGTGTGCTTTTGAAACGAGTGAAACAACTCATTTTGTTTTATTTGATATGCTGTTTCGTTTGCTCGAATTCTATGCTGCCGTGTGACTCGTGTGTTTTGTTACGACGTGTGGATACACTATGTAGAAAGCAAGTTCTGTTTGAGGTGCATGAGTCGATATGAATTGCACTGACGCGGCCATGAGTTAAAACGAGTCTATGTTAATATTATTATTTCGAGAGCTGAAGTGCTTTAATAGTGATTGAATTTGTGACTACAAAAAAGTTTGAAATGGAAGATAATTCAAGCTCAGAAATTATTAATAATGTAGGTATAATATTTTTATGTACTCGTATCTATTTGTGTAGTTGCACATTCATGTAAAGTGTACTTGAAATTCTTTCCGAATGTGTGTATGTAGATCATGCCGTTTTCAATTAATATGTATGTATCTGTTTTATTTCTGTTTGGTTTTCGAAACTCCTATTTCGATGTCTGGAATGGCGTATTTGTTTACAGTAAGTAAGTAAGTAAGTTCGTTTTTTATGTAAGTGTATGTACTGTTTCTCTTGTGCAATTGCAAATTTTTGGTAGGATAGATTATAATGTGCATAAATATATAATTGTTCCACCGATGGTGAATCTGTGGTGCATTTGACAATAGACGAAGTGAATTCTAAATAAATAGTGGTCAATACCACATAAGTCAAAAAACCCGGCAGAAGCAAGGTGTTGGATATTTTCGGTCATATACAATAATTGGAGACAACACCATTGTAATACCTAGTTTCGTGGCATGCCGCATTTGTTCTGCTGTCCTTAAATATGCTGGTGCCACGTTTAATTTAGTTCGTTATAAACGCTACAAAGATAACAAATTGAGAGACGAACGCAAAGTTCCTCAAGCTGAGTAAATCCTCCTACTAACTCCCTTAGTAATTATGATGAATTTCTAGCTGACTTCATTAAACCCCATCTCAGCAGAGTCCGAAGACGAAGTAGTAGCAAAGGAAATATCAGCATACTCAAATATACGAGTCCCAATAAATGCTAACTTTAATGTATTGCATTGGTGGCAAGAAAATAGAACTCAGTATCCTCTGTTACATAAATTTAGTAGGAAAATATTTGCGATACCAGCATTGTCTGCCTCTTCAGAAAGAGTATTTTCAAAATCGAGAAACCTTATTTGCATAACGGGAAACTATGATATAGTAAACAAATTGAAGCTTTTAAATATGAATACTAAAATGTAAAGTAAATAAAATTTATTTTCAAGTACAATACAAATATTCTTAAGTAATCGTTAATAAGAATTGTTTTCATTTCTACAAATTTCTTCGAAGAAGGAAATGGGATAGCAATATTGTGCACAGTATCAAAAACACTTTCTTCTTTCTTTTGCTTGAATTCTAAGCTGTCGTGCGACTCGTGTCTCCTGCTACGAGTCGGTCTTACTAATTTTTTGTTTACAAAATCGACTAGATCATCGATGCACAACACCACACGAGTTGATTTACGAACGTATTGGAGAGGACAGCATTGCTATTGTGTTGTGTGTAGCACGTGATTCATTTGAGCGAAAAGGGAAATTTTTTTTATATATATTGTAGTGCGATGCTCTAATATGTATGTATATATTTATACATATCACCAACATATTTTAATATTATCAGCCATTTTGCATTGTTAGATTTTTTTACAGATGAAAAGCTATACGTGTTTTGATGTGCTCTTAATATTGCAATTAAATATGTTCATAGTTAATTGAATATTTTTTGAGTTTAATTCAAAAAGCAACCATATATAAATAAAATATGCCCATAGTTAAGTTTTTTTGGCTAGCTAACCGTCTAGGCTGCTTATTTCGGAGCAGAGTCCCCAAAACACTTATCCTCGTCACTAAAACCGTCGTAACTTGTAAAAGAATACTCAGATTGAAATATTGATTTTCATATATGTATATCATTTAGAGGTTGGCAGTTTTTTGAAATTTGGTTAGTGAGAGTGTTATTGAGTGTTACGATGAGTTATGTAAATAAATCATCATATGACGGTTGACTTTTATATTTCTGTATTGTGAAGTCATTTGTTAGCCAAAATATATACAGAGCGTTTTGACATACTACGCCTACATCTTTTGTTTGCAAGTACAATAAAAAAATAAAAAAAATTTCGGTGATAATTTTTACCTAATTTATCTTAATTTTTTTATGTGATTCTCAGATTTCAACGCTGAGGGCCGTTCAAAATCAGTTATATTGCCAGAAACCGATGCTGTGAGTGAACTGATATTACAAAATCTGTTCCCTAAATATAAAAGACAACCGTCGTATCACAGGATTAAAGGAAGATTTGTTTTTATGTATTTAGTGTTATTAGTTATTATGTACATAGGTGTATGCGTGTAAGATTGTGCGGATCTTTATTCAGATTTAATTAATTTTTTTGTTTAGGGGAAGGAGTCCAGAAATCAATATACAAGTATGTATTAAATAAAATGACGGGAAAACACACTAATAGCTATGTATACAAATAAAACTATGTAAATTAAAAATACAAACGCAAAGCAAAAAAGAAAAATTTTTAATTTTGCTATGAATTCACTTACTCGGCTGGTGTCTGAGGTGGTTTTCTATACGTGTGGCATTGAGGCAACAAACATGGAGTATACATTTTTTTTTTTATTGTTGTGGATATTTCGAGGTTGTTTTTTGTTTTGATTGTTGTTGGTGTTGGTTGGTTTGTTGATTGATTGATTGTTTTGGTGCAAGTTTTCATGTGCAAGGAAGTATATGTAAATGCGTATTTTGTGTATATATAGTAGAACAAACAACACAACAACAAAAACAAGTGTTGAATTTGGCGGTTTTTTGTTATATTGTTGGTATTTTTGCACAAAAATATAGAGAGAAAAAGAAAAGAGAATCGGTAAAAAGAAAAAGAAAAAAGTTTTTTAAAAATATATATGAGTCATAAAGTATTTTAAATCAATAAAAATTATAAGTATAAATTTTTGATTGAAACAAAAATTGAAGCTAATTAAAGAAAAATATTTAAAAAAACAAAATATTGAAAGCAAAACAAACTATGTATAAAGTAATTTAAAAATAAAATTAACGAAAAAAATATTGAAAAAACTTTGACCCATTAAGTGAGTTGGGTTTTTAATTTTTTGTCTGATTCTGATTTATAATTATTTATTTCAAAATTTTTGATTTCACATACATATTATATTGAAATGTAACTCGGAATGTTTATACATATTGTATAAAGAAAATATTTGGAAAAAATTTAAATTTTCTTGTCATTTTAACACATAATTCAGTTTTACCAACAATTAAAATACATATACTTGTATGTCATTTAGGGCTCTATTGTCTAAGAAGTTACTTTTCCAAAGTTGAATTTAAATGTGCAATAAGAAAATGTAAATAAGCACATATGGTTACTTATTGTATAACATACATTTATGAGTGAATTAAACTGTAAACAAAAAAAGTAAAATAACTTGACAGTTAACATCACCACTAAAGTATTAGAAAAAAAAAAATTCAATCTCGACTTCTCCTTTTGAATAATCTTCTATTGTAATATGTAGAACGATTAGTACAAATTGCATGATTTTGATAACCTATTAACCCACTTATATTGATTCATGTTTATGTTTGATATATGTGATGTGGTATTTAAAATGTGAAACTGATATTTTATATTGTATTTTTTGAAATTTACATTTTTTAGCTCATAAAACTGAATCATCATTTTTCTCTAATTCTAATTTTATTTATTTATTATAATGTTTTTTTGTTGTTGTTGTTTTTTTGTTTTTTTTGTTTTGGTTAAGTTAATTAATAAATAAATTACTTACTTCCTGCAATTGTAAACATAAAAGAAACAGAGAAGAAGAAAAAAGACAAAAAAAAGTGTGAAAAGATATGAGTATGAGACCATTTTGTTCTTTCTTAAAAATACAATGTTTTATTATTCGAATAGTAAATGTAAGCCAAGCGAAGAAAGGCAAATTTTGGCTTCCCTTTTATTCTACTTTTTGTTGAGTTCAATTTCATCACAATTTAATTTTTATTTTAATTTCGATTTTGCGAGATATCTATATCTGGTAAAGAAAATATAACAATAAATCCAAATTGATTGATTCAAATAATGAAATTATAATATATATTGTATACAAATGCAAAATTCACAGCGAGGAGTAATAATGTATATATATATATAGCTTTATATTTGCTTTTGCTTTGCGTTGCTAAGCATTTGCTGTTGCACCATCTTTTTGTACCAAGAATTAATAATACAGATAGTGTGTACAAAAGCCTAATCCATTTTGTGTAAATCAATCAAATTTTGTTTTAATGTAAGTGCAGTAAATACTAATTGAAAAGGAATCAAAACGAAATGATATCGAAACAATTTTTGAGTTTCCGATTTAAAATTTTATGCAAATGGTTAATCCATTAACTCGATTGAATATATGGATGAATAGACTACTATAAAATTAAACTTCGTGAATTCATATTAAAAAAGTATCCTAAACTAAAAGTTTCTTAATCAGACAAATATAACTATCTAGCATATGTGGACGGTAACCCCAAAAGTCCCAAAGCTGTCACGGTGTTACTTGAGAACTCGGAATGCTCGAATTTTCATGAACTTTTTTCATTGTGGTGCACCATCTATGTGTGTTTCAGTCTCAGGGTCTATTGAGTTTTTTTAAAAGTATTTTATGCATATGAAAATCAGTTCACTTTTGGTGGTGTGGTAGATTTCATTTATTCAGTTTTTAGATGTTTAATTCATCAACTATTAAATATAAGAAAAAAACAACCATCTGATTAGACAATTTAGTCATTCAGTCTCGATTTTATAGACTTTTTGCAGTGCTGGAAAAGTAGCTTATTTTTGGTAGTTATTCGTAAAGATTTTTCGCTTACTAAAAACTGTTTTTTGTTTTGGTTATACATAACATAGAACATTGCGCGCACGTTGTGTTCAGTTCAAACATAAAATTTGTGAAAAATACATAAATTTTCTTCCAATTTTATTTTAAATTTTGATTTAGGAACAGTGTGTGTGTGGGTGTATGAATGTGAATGTATTTCAGTAAATTTTGATAGTAATTGTAATGTTAAAAAAAAAAAAACATAAATAAAACCAAATCAAGAAATTGTAATAATTTTAAATATGTAGCGTTTATAGAAGCTTGTATTTGGTCTTGTATGCAGGTACAAAAAATAAATAAAAAATTTGAATATAAGTCTAGAGTTCTAATGGATTAATTCATTAAATACTTACGTCTCTTCTCTGGTTTCCTCGACAACCTCCTCCTCCTCAGAACTGTGTGGTTGTAAGGTTAACAATAACAATTTAATTTTTTTTTTTTTTTTGGTGATGAGACAAAATATATATATTTGTGCATTGCATTTTGGTGGTAGTGATTTCAATTGTAGAAGTGCATTTTTGTGAAGAATGAATAAATATTTATTCATTCATTTATTTAATTTCGTTTTGTGTTGTGTACAAAAAACAAAAATAGGCACAATACAGAAGGAACAAAACAGAAGTAGTTCATTTTCATTTAAAAATAAATTCGTTTTTTAAATAAAAAATAAAAGAAAGAAAAATTTGTTATTTTCTGATTATTATTTCGTTTCTAACATTTTTATGATAATGCATGAAAATAGTAGAAAGAGAGATTCCCGTATATAGCATTTAACAGAAGTGTTTCTTTAAAAAAGGTTTCCTCTTCCCGTATTTTACTATATCATTGTATGTTACTTCAAGTTATTGTAATTTAAATTTCTTGTCCGTAATAATAAGAAAACTAATACTCACGTGTACTCCTCATCGTCGGACATAGTTCGCTTTTGGATTGAAAAATCTACAAAAAGGAAAAGCAAAATCAATTAATGAATCATCTTATATTTAAATTTTTTTTTTTGTTTTTATAAATTATATGTAAATATCTTACAGTATAAACATCTAAAACGTCACAACCTAACACATCGAAATAGAAGAGCCGACTGACTACCAAAAGATTTCTTTGTTTTTTTTGTTTATTTCATTTATTTCTTATTTTGATGTTAACGCTAATGTTCGCTCGGCTCGAAATTCCGAGGCATGTAGAATCTATAAATAACCATGGTGTGCCACTCCCATCGCTTCTATCATATTGCGTTGCGTCTAGTTCGACATCCACATGTGCATCTTTACATATATATATATTTAGTAATTATATAAATACATCTATCTGTTGGCTGTTTAACTCTATTCTATCGTACTGTACATACTCAACTTTTTCTCTATTCTCTACATAAAAACAAGATACAAGGTGCGTGTGTTGTAGACATTTTGAGATCTTAAAATGGTTTTATTCCTTACAAATATGTATAAGCCCATCTGTTTATAATAGGAAATAAATTTGTTATGTATGCGATTTAATATCCAAAATTTTGTATTTCTCAGCACATTTTGTAAATCTTGTTTTTTAAATAAATTTTCTTATTTTACTTTATTCCTAGTTGCTGTTCTTATTGGTGATAGCTTAAAATTTTTTTTTTTTATTTTTTGTTCATATTTATTTCATTACTGCTTAAGAAATTCTCATTTTTATTGTTTCTAAAAAATCAAGAGAAAGTACAAAAGTAGAAAAAGAATAAATGAAAAAATTCTTTATTACTTTCTAAATTTAAAAATAGCAAAATCGTATTAAATTTCCTTTGCCAATGAATTTCTCTCCGTCATCTTAATTTGTTAATCTTTGTATTTAATGTTTTGTTGATATTATAAAATTTACACAAATATAAATTTCTCTTTCAGTTTTTCTAAGATTGCTCTTTTATTTCGTATTAATTCAATTAATTTCGTTAATTAATGAAATAAGGAAGTTTTCTATTAGAAATTAAACGAATGTTAGGGTCAAAAATCATTATCAGACAAAAGAAAATCTAAAATCATTGGTCAAATTACTCAACTAATAATGGTTATCTTTTTTCTTAATCTGACTTTCATTATCACGATTTTGCCTTTACGTTTAAATAAAAGTTGATTTAGTTAAGTTTTGGTTTCTTTATTCCTTTAAAGCTTTTCATCATATTTCTCTGTGTATTCTTTATATAAGATATTGTACATACCCGCTTTCATTCCAATATATCTTGTAAATTTTTAAGAATTTAAATCTTTTATTATTCTAAGTGTCTGAGGTAAATACGTAACACAGATCAAAATTTGTTTTTATACCTCTGAATTTAATTCGGTCGATCTGATCATATTCTATACTACCTAATGTTATTTTGTTAGTCTAGAGTACTTTTTTAATGTTTGTACAGTGCATTTAGAGCTTGCCCTTTTCATGATTTTGTCATAATTGAAATTCTTTATATGTATTGATAACCCCTGTGTATTGCTCAAAAGTGTGATGACTCAATAGTGGAGCAAGGACATATAATTTTTCTTTGTAGAGCATGTGCTTTGCCTTAAATTTTTATACAATTTTATACACATTTATTGAATGTGTTCTGTGTGTGCATGTGTATGTGCCTGAGGGCATACGCATTAAATAAGGGGAAATGTTGCGAAAGAAAGTATAGTTGATTAAATTTGATTCCATTGTATTTATTAAATTAACTAATAGATATTTAAGTCACACACACACTTATAAATACACACGAACGCACATTTAACCATGGTTTCATTTTATTTTGATTTTTTTTTTTTTCATATTTTCTTAATTGTTTATATAATCAGTTTTCAAAATATACAGCAGCAGCATTGATACATAATAGTTAGAGCTTTTAACACACTTTCGTTCGTTGCTCATACGCCATGTAGGCAAAAAAAAAAAATATAATTAACAAATATATTATATAAAAATCATTATTCAGCAGCTCTGAAATTTTATTTTCAATCTATTTAGATGTTTTTTTTTTTTCTTTTTTTCTGATAATCCTGTTTGTTTTTCTTGTTATTATTATAATTATTTTCTATATTAAAAAAAAAAAAACAAATAACGTGCAGTTTTAGTCTTATTTGTTTTTAACTTTCAGTAAAAAAAAAACATTGTTCACTTATGTTTTTGAGATTAAAAAAAAAAAGAAAATATGAAAAATGTTTTAGGATAACACTTCGTGCTGACTGTTGAGTTGCAAGAGTTTTTGATCAAAAATATATTACATTTCTTTGTTTCAAGTCCAAAGTTTTGTCATATACTTTTATATAAAAGAACAATTATTTAGTATTGCACACTTTTTTTCTCTAAGGATTTCTTTTATTGGTGGTTTTTGATTTTTACAAAACTTACTTAGGGAAAAGAAACAAATTTACTCTCAACTAAATTCCGAGCAGCTGACGTCGTAGGAGCGAATGCTGCGGTTCGACTACACAGACTAACGATGAAATGCGATGAAGCACGTTAACTTAAAGATTTTTTCAGATTCAAAACGAAATTTTAACACTTCACACACACAAACACTAATTTAAAAATGTGAATGTGTATGATTAAAAGATAAATAAAACGAAACAGTAATTAAATGTAAAAAAAGCAGGTCAGAAAAAGAAAGAACGATTTATGAAAGATCTATCTGGCTATGTGTATGTACTTTTGTAGGTATGCGCAAAAGAGTAAGCAGTCCTGAAATGTTTTTCAGATTTTTCCTATTTTCTTTCGTTTCTTATGCGCTGGCAGCTATACTTATTCGGACAAACAGATAGAGAACAGAATAAAGAGGCAGGCGGGTAACTTTGACTCGCTATCGATCGGTTGGCTAGATCACTACTAATGCTTATTTTGTTGTTGGTTTTGCGTAGGTGCCAAATACCAAAATACATAATATGCAAAAGAGTCATGAATGCTTTCTAAGAAAGAATAGAAAAATCCTCCTTTTCACCAGTTTGTCGTTTGTTTGCTTTAAGTAATTTCAAAATTCAGGTGTGTCCACTGACACCCATACAATATAGATACAAGATACATACTCGAATGTAAATTTATAAATTCATACATACTACACACATCTACATACACAAATAAAGGCGTATAGTCCACCAACATTTTCCTTCAAAATACATGTCACAAACTGTAATATAAACTTTTCTTTGATATAATCAATTATATATATTTCCATCGTTCGTCCGACACATAGTGTTCTTTTAGAAAAGATATTTCATTTTTAAGAACAACAACGCTAGAAGAGATGGACATGAGGTTTCGATATTAGGAGATATATATTTAGAAATCTTATATTAATCTTTATGTGTGTGTGTAAGAGCAAAGATTTTGCGTATTTGTAGTTATCTGATTATAGGAATCAAGTAACATCGGTCAAACATATTCATTAAACACAAAATATTTTAGTTTCATATCTTTATGCACTTTAAAACATTTGGAATTGGTCTGTTATCACATTAGTCTAATGAGTGCAACATGCATAAAGATATATAACGAAGTATACATGTAGATCTAGTACTACATATGGATATGATCAGCATCTCAAGGAGAATCCCATGGTTTTTGAAATTTTGTATAAGTTCTTCTTTTCTTCTGGTGGTTCGTTAATAATTTGAGATCTCTTTTGAAATGCTTGAAAGTCTCTGAGTTGCTTCGTTTTAACGTTTTGAAAAAATTTCAGTTAAAAGTATAATTTTTTTTTTTTTTGTCAATGAGAAAGCAGCAGTAAAACCAAAGGCATACAGTCATGACTTAAGCCAGATTGTGGTTATATGGGGAACATTTTACTGCAAGTACATAAGTAAATATTTATTTATTTATTTGTGCTTTATTAACCAGATATTTGTAAAGTATGATAGCATTTAACTAGAGTGTTTGAAAATTTTCTTATATTACACAGTATTCAGTTAGGGCTACATCTGGCGTCAAATAGCGACTCTCTAACCATCGTTAACTGGCATGACTCTGCAAACTATTAGAATTCAGATCACTTTAGAATATGCTATGATGTAAGATAGCGTAAGGAGAAAACAGTCCCTTATAGAAACTCGAAGAAGACGAACTGGGTGTTTTCTCTAATATTGTCGGCTAGACACCCCCGAACCCTACGGTGGGGAGCTTCTGGTAGTAAGCATATTAGAGAAGTCCTGTCAGACTATGACAGATGTGTCCCTAATTATAGGAACACTCTTATTGGCTTTCAAGAAAGAGCACCAACACCACTGACGCACACTATGACAACAAGAGTGGCAGGCATAGAATTAACCACTAACCTGTTTACATTAGAGAAAATAAGGTCTCTTACAACAGAACTTATAGACAAACTTTGAAATTGATCTATTGTAATAAGAGTGAATAGTTTAACCGATTACTCAATTAGCACTTAAGTATGTCTATGGTAGTAAAAACCGTAGAATATCTCAATATTATGGCATGGAACTCACGTGCCATTTAACAGAAACAAGCTGAATTTTTTTTTAGATTCCTAAATTCCAAAAAAATTCACATTTATTTAATCTCTGAAACACGGTTAACATTCAGGGATAGACTTTTTAAGGTTCCGGACCCGAAGGGAACCCTACTGCAGATACTTTGCTGTCCGTCCGCCCATCATCGGGTCTTATCCCATGAACCGTAATAGCTAGAGAGTCCAAATTTTCACAGAATGTGTAGTTCTATCCGGGCATTGGTAACAAATACTAATATATAAATACAAGATACATATTGGATTGTATGGCAGCTATAAGGTCGAATAATCTCACGATCTTGAAATTTGGATGGTTGGTGGGTATGCATCAGAAATTTATACTGTCAAAATTTCAATTTTATCGGACCACTAGGGAGGGTAACTCTCGTACAAACCCAACATTAAAATTCAGGTTTTTGACTATTGAACTATTTGTTAGGGGTTGCTAGTACCCCTCCATACAAACCCACTATTAAAATTCAGATACTTATTCGAAAAACTTTTTTGTTTTTTTACTATTGAACAGAAATTTAGATACAATAAGTATTTAATATAGGTGCGGTACAGTTGCTGAAATCAGTAAAATCGAACCACTAAGGGGAGTACCTCCCATACAAACCCCCATTAAAATGGAGGTTCTCGGTAGAAAACTTTTTGTTTTTTTTTCTATCGAACTGAAATTTCGACACTAAAAGTTTTTGATATAGGCGCTATACATCTGTTAGAATCAGCTAAATCAGCCAACTATGAGGGGTACCTCCCATACAAACCCCTGATGTCTCTTGACTCTTGCTGTCTGTTGGTGTAAGCGAGACATACTGATCCTTGCTCTTTGTCTAGTGTGGCCTGAGCGCGGCAGAGTAAATAGCATATGAAATAGACGATTGGTAAATAAGAACCGTTGTTCTAAGAATAGAGAAAGCGTGGTGGTTGATCGCTGGTATTCCGATGTAAACAAAATTGAGTTCGTTAGTGGGCTGAAAACCAAAGTGAAGAAAAGATGCCGCGCTCAACGACTCGTTTCGCTCGCGCCAACCAGGCACCAGAAATTATTGGTAGCGATGCTACGGGTCAGACAACTACTAACCCGACAGATATATTTTGGATCAGCTCGACGATATGAATTGATTAAGTCATGTCCGTCTGTATGTATGCAAACTAGTCCCTCAGTTTTTCAGCTAGAGACCTGAAATTGCGCACGAACCAACCTCCCATACAAACACACATTATAATTCATGTTTTTTTAAAAAAACACTTTTTTGTTTTCTGTCCTATCGAACTGAAACTTGGAAGTTGTCAGTTTCCAAGACAGGCGCAGTATATTTGTCTGAACCAGCCGAATCAGACCACTAGAGGGTACCTCCATTACAAACCACCGATTTAAATTGAGGTTTTTATTAGAACAACTATTTTGTCTATTGTCTAAAATAGGGGCGGTATAATTGTTGGAACTAGCCAAATCGGACCACTATGGGGGTACCTCCCATACAAACCACCCATTCGAATTCAGGTTCTTATTAGAAAAACTTTTTTGTTTTTTGTCTTGTCAAACTGAAACTTAGACACTAACAATTTCCAAAAAAGAAAGAATTGTATAATGGTTTGTATGTTATTTTGGGTTGGGTCGTGAAGTTGGTCAGTAAAAGAATTTGGAACCGCAAAGTAAATAATGGGATATGACCCGAGGACGGACGGACGGATGGACAACGAAGTCTTTGCAATAGGGTTCCCTTTGGGTCCGGAACCCTAATAGACAAACAAATTGAGAAATTACTAAAAGATAGAATTATTCGTCCACCGAAATTTCCATATAATTCTCCAGTATGTATAGTGCATAATAAACAAAATGCTTCGGGAGAAAAGAAATTCCGTATGGTAATTGATTATCTTAAACTTAACGAAGAAACCATACCAGATTAAAATCCGATTCCTAACATCACCATCATTTTAGTCAACTTGGGTTCGAATAAATACTTTTCCACAATCGACCTGATGAGCGGCTTCCACCAAATTGGTATGAACAAAATTGATATCGAAAAAACTGCGTTTTCCATCGCATCTGGCAAATTCGAATTTACTCGATTACCCTTTGTGCTATGAAATGCCTCAGTTAGTTTTTAAAGCGCCCTTGACGATATCTTATATATTCAGTAAGACAAGGATGGAACACTTTGAAAATAAAGTAAATATTACTTGCAACATACTTGAAAGAGCCAATTTAAATGTTTTTTTTTTTTTTTGGATTCGCCATGGATGTGTAAATCTTCAAAGATCCTAATAGACCGACTTATTAGGATGCACGATTCACCGGGCAAACAGCCCACTATGGTGCCAACGTACTAAAACCACCCCTGGTCCACACTGGCTCATTTTTCAACCCTGGCGGAACTAACAACTGAGGTAATACTTCGCCAGGGAGTGCAGGTTAAAACCCACTTCTATTCTATCCTGTTGCATAATGATGCAAGCGTTGTTCCAAGCATCCTCGTCTCTCAACATGTACTTAACAACGCCGTATGGTGAAAGCACCTCACCCATTTCTGACGCTATTGTGACTCTCTGATGTAGAAACCGGGTGCATTCCATGACGTGACAGGCATTCTCAACAAAGTGGATCATCCACATGTCTGAATTTGTGCAGGTTCTCCCAAAAACAGCCATGCCCCGATAAGAATTGCGTCAAATGGTAGTTGAGCGTACAATGCTTGCGAGACACTCAATCGCTGATGTTCGGTATAAGCTCGAACGTCCACCGTCCCTTTGCCGAGCTTTGCCATCGCTGCTGCCACAAGTCCGTTTGCGAGAATGCCTGGTCATTCACAGCAACCTCCGCGCATCTTAGGGCATATATTGCCGCTAGTTCGTTGACCTCGATATCTACCGGCTTGCAGTTGGCGAGAATGCTTATTGCATCATCTGAGACGGTTTTGAACGCACAGCATACCCTGATGGAATCGAGACGATACACGGAGACTGCTCCTTTCCTGTAAGATCTGTGTCTAGTTGCACTGTTGACATTAATTCTTGTGACCCGACCCGTTTGCTTAGCGATTGCATCTTCTCCCTGCTCCCATTATACATGATGTTCCAGAGAATTGGACCGAGCACTGAACCCTGAGGAACACTAGCAGTGATGTTGTACCTTTGCGGCCCGATTTATGTGTCATACAAGAGCAAGCGATCGCTCAGATATGACCTTAGAATTTTAGCTAGATGCCTTGATACCCGAAGATTGTCTAAAGCGTGCATTATGTAGCACCATCTCGCCGAGTTGAATGCGTTCTTGATGTCCATGGTGACTACTGCGCAGTATTTTTTGGTACCCCAAAGCCATTTCGCCCGCAATTGCATTCCGTGCTATGTCGCAAACTTTGTTAATTGCGTTGAGGTTGCTTCTGTTTTTCCTGAAGCCAAATTCGTTTTGATGTAGTCCAATTAGGCTTTCAGTGAACTCCTCCAGCTCTACACAATTCGGATCGTTTCTCCTTATGCTCGTCGTGCAGGCGGTTAAAGTTTTCTCTGCCTCTTGACCTTTGAGCTCGTCTTAGGGAGCTGAGGCATTCCCTTCTCAACTGCGCTATTTCCTCATTCCACCAGTGGGTCAATATACGCCGATTTCATAAGACCATTAGCTTGTTGCTATGCAGGTCCTTGAAAGCGAACGATACCCTCCAGCATATAGTCCAACATAGACCTATCCAGCTGGTCTACCTTCGAACCAATTTTTGTGCTCTCCACTCAATCTCCCAAGCATTGAAGTCCCCTGCTATTATGAGGGGGATTTCCCACGGGTATTGGCTATGAGCTCGTCCAAGAACGCGTTAAATACTACGAAATCATGACTTGGTGGTGAGTAGTAGCTCACTATGTGCATGCCCTTTATCCTGGCATACACAAAACATTTGTGATGTGGCGGTCCTCTGCTTTCCATCGGGATTTGGCCGCAGGCCCAGATTGTGGCCGTAATTGTACGATCGCATACCCAGGTATTGTCCAACTGAGGTCACAGTAGGGCTCGTACACCACTGCGATGTCTGCATCTCTCTCCAGTATGGACTGGAGCAATAAGTCCTGAGCAGCTTTGCAGTGGTTAAGGTCGATTTGTAACAACTTAACCATTATTGTTCCGTTTTCTCATCGCGCTTTTGTACATAGGGCATCAGAAGCCTCCAGTAGGGTGATCATTGATCCCATCAGAGCAGATTGAACACTTATTTACTGTTTGGCATCCTTTGGCCAAATGGCCTTTCCTGCCACATCGTAGGCACTCACCTGGGCGATCTACTGGGCTTTTGCATTGATAGGAAACATGTCCGAAACAGAGGCAGCGATAGCATCTGATCGGCCACTGATTTCTCCTAATTCTGCAGCGAACCCAACCCACTCGTATGTGCCCCGCATCCAGCAGTTTCTGTGCTTCTGCGGCAGGTAACTCAATAATGGAATTTTGAGTACCGAAACTTGTTCTGCGCTTGGCCCTAATAGCTGATAAGTCTAAGCCACACAGATCTTGGATTTGCGAATGTATGACTTCTACAACATTCTCAGGGGTAGTAACTTCATCCAGATCCCAGCATTCTACAGTTTTATGTTGGCAGAGGGTTTTCACGCCCGCTTTTTCCTCCAGGACCTTGGTTATGGCCCCTTCAAACTGCGTAGCATTGTTGCTGCTTCCACCTTTAAACTCCATTAAAGTTCCCCTTTCCGCGTTTTTCTAATCTTATTGACCTTTGAGCCAAATCTCTGTAGCTCTGGTCGCTGCTTCATCAGTCATGTCAGCGCAGGATGCCTCACTCTTCTTAGCTATAACTATAGCATCCGGACGTATACGCTGTCGTTTCGTAGTGCTTTTTCCCTACTCCTTTTCCCGTGGCCTCCTTCTCACTTCCCTTCCC
>JBAMAW010000569.1:0-118135 GCA_037043295.1 Amiota minor | reverse complement strand
TAAATAACGTAAGAATTTGTTTTTAGACATTGCTTTACACGCGCAAAGTTGGAAGCACACCAATACACAGACAAAAAATTCATCAATACCTCATCTATAACTACTTGTCCAACGTACATACGTCTATCTGTCCGTCTGCATGGTGGTGACCTCCGATACAAACAACCCATTTGAATTCATGCTATTAATAGAAAAACTTTTTTTTTGTCCTATCGAACTGAAACTTCGACGCTATCAGTTTTCAAGAAAAGCGCAGCGCATTTGTCGGAAGGAGCCGAATCGGACCACTAAGGAGGGTACCTCCCATACAAATCCCGTGAAGAGTATTTCATCTTCGGCAAAGTCGAAGATAACCTTCTTTCTAGTTTGTTTGTATTTTGTATTACAATATTCCAATAGAAAAATTAAAAAACGTAATATTGTACATATGCAAAAAAACGTAACAATTAAGCAATAGAACGTAAGTTTTTTTTTTAATTTTGATTTACGCGCCCAAAAAAAAAAATAATCCGATACACAGTTAATAAAATTATTAAAACATGCAAATATATATAACACACATTAAATCACTTTGTTCATATAGAAATATTGTAAGTATCCCTCTTATTATTATTATCTTATTACCTCTTACACTGGCACTAGCTGCCAGTGCTACCTCTCTCCTGTTAGCTTTAAGATCTTAAGGCTACTAATAATGATAAATAAATCCGATACACAGACAAAAACTTTATCAATACTTATACTATTATCTGAAGTCGTCTTAGAAGATGTTTTGAGGTATGGCATTTAATTTTTGTATGGTTTATTATAACATACCTTAAGACAATTAAGTACCCGGAATTTGTCATTTAAATTGCCCGCGTTAAGTTTTTTTTAGGTTTTTTTTTAAACAGTCCACCTCAGTAGTTCTCGGCGAATTTTGTTTGATGGAGTCTATGAAGTCATGCCGGGTTACCCGAAGCGGCAATTTGAGTTTGAGGAACAGGAAAAAGTCACACGGAGCTAAGTCCGGTGAATAGGGTGGCTGTTCGATTCGCCGAGAACTACTGAGGTAGACTGATTAAACCAGCTGCAGTAAACAAACTGGTTGACAGATCGCGCTCATTTTTGGCATAGTAATTAAGGACAGTCTTACTAATATACAGAAAAAAAAAAATCAACAATACTTAACAGGCAATTTAAATGACATATTCCGGGTACTTTATTGCCTTAAGGTATGTTAGAAAAATGCTTTTTTAATTTTTTTTTAATTATAAATTTATTTTATATGAGTCTCATGCTTAATGCGATGTGATGACGATGGTAGTTGTGAAAGTTTGTTTTTTGAAGGGACATAAATAAATTGCATTTTTCTTTTATTGTATTTTATATAACATGTTTAAAAAACAAAATTTTATAATCAAATATCGAAAATTAAAAAAAAAAAACTTGTAAAATCTGGGATCAGTCCGGTGACGTGATCTCTCACGCATTGTTGTGCATATACTGCACCGACGCGTTAGCACGTTCGGCCAACAACTACTATTGTCTGAATTGGTCTTAGAAACGATTAGAAGCGACAAAATGTTTTTTTGAGATATTTTATTTAATATCTGTATGGTTTATTATGACATTTGTCAGAAAAAATGTATTTTAAATGTTTTGATTTGAAATTTAACTAATATTTTATGGGTTAATTTTGTTGAAATAAAGTCTATGTTGTGCTCCAAAAAAAGATTCTTGTGTTTCAGTAATGTGATTTTGAATGAAATGGGTGCATTTTGATTGTTATTTAGTCAACTAATAAAAAAAAAATTGACAAAGTCAACGATTTTATTACATGTATAGATTTGAAGATCAATAAAGTTTTTATTATTTTTATTTTTATGTGTGCTTTATTCCCCATTGGATTTCTTATTAAAAAATAGAGTTCAGCGAAGCCAGATTGACCCATTATTGTTTAATCTAATTATAAACGATCTTCCTCTTTCGTATGAAGCATTATTTATTTATTTGTTATTTGTGCCTTGCCCTTTTGTTTATATATACATTTTTTCACTAAAGCTGATGATACATGATTATATATACAGAGTTTGCAGATGCTTTTAACTGAAACATGTACATAATATGTCGTTATAGACTTAATATATGTTTAACAATATTGTTTAATAAGGAAAACTAAGGGAGAAGAAAATCTTCATATTGACTTAAATGCTAACTTAGAACTAAATAACTAGAACGAGACATTTTATGAATTTAAGTATTGATGGACTGTTCGTACGCCTGCCGTTATATAAAGGTAGTTTGTATTTGTGTGATAGGGTAGGTTTTATAAAAGTCTTAAAAGTTTATTCTGGCATGCTTGAAGTTTCTTTATATGTGTTGATGCACAGCTACTCCAAACAGACGACCCATACATTAAAATTGGATTAAAGATGGTTTTAAATATTATCAGTTTGTTAAGAGTTGATAACTTTGACTTCCTATTTATTAGTGGGTAAAAGGTACAAATGGATTTATTGATTTTGTTTAGAGTAAATCCAATATGACAGTTAAGTCAGTTTCTTGTCAAAATGTATTTCAAAAGTAACGTATGCTGGCAGCCCATTGCATGGGTGTATCATAAAGTTTTAAAAATCAATCAGGAAGATAACAAAGTTTCCTTCTTTTGGTAAAAAGGATCGCATTAGTTTTGTTAGGATTAACTTTAATTTTCCATTTGTGAGAGTATACCTCTAATTCGTTCAGATAACTTTACAAGGCAATTTTAATGTCACTACACAGTAGAGCAGCACTATAGATATTGATTAGTATTGGTCCTAAAACAGAGCCCTGTGGGACGCCGGCACTTATGTTTCGCTAGGAAGATTGAGTACCATCCAAATCAATGTAAAAAAAGATGATCGATTAATAAATTATTTATTATTTTATTAAGGTATGTGGGCGATACAATAACCCTCAATTTGTGTACTAATCCCTCATGCCAAACAGTGTCGAATGCGGCTTCAATGTCTAACGAAACTAATCCCAAGGATTTCTTGTTTCGAATACTATCCTCAATAAAATTCTTAAGGTTTAGGGATGGAGATAAGCAGTTGAGTCCAGCTCTGAAGTACAGTGGGCAGTATGTTGTGCGTTTCTAAACAACTGACCAGGTGAGTTTTGATTACTTTTTTTAAGAATTTTAGACAAACCGCATAGCAGCCTGATGGGCCTATAGCTTTCAAGTCTATCGGCAGGTTTGCCTGGCTTGGTAATTGGTACTATTTTCGCTGCCTTCCACTGACATGGAAAATAAACAGTGTAACCAGTGTAGTGTGGCATGTTAAATTGGTCAACTGGTGCAAGCCATGTTTCACTTATAAGAAGCTATATGAATTTGATTTTCTTCTAAAAACTTAATAAGTTCTACACGTTTGTGTCTCACGAAACGGACATTCCACGCCATAATATTTAAAGTATGAAGAGAGCTATTTGTTTGTGTACACATACTTAATTACTAACTGAGAGATGACTTGCTGGAGCATCTACTTAGTTTTGTAATCAGTTCAGACAATAAAGAGTTCATCTCTTCCGTTGAAAAGAGTTCAGGTTCCTTTGCATATGCAAAGTGACAGTATTTGTGAGTGCATTACTATAGCTACCATAGTTGGTCTGATGTTATGCTAGTTTGTTCTGACGAAGAGAGTGGCCTTTTAGACTTACTTTCTAAGAGAACATTTGAAACGGTACGTTTTGTTGTGTTGTTGTATACATCCAGGTTGCTTCTTCAAATTCGTGCCGACGAACGCTTTGAAAGCAAATTTATATAGGAGAGCCGGCATGGGCAAGTCAATTCGGTAGAAGAATGATATCCCTTACAGTTGGCATATTTTTTGTTGCTGGTGTCCGCAAATAATACCGTTTGATGTGATCCAGCAAAGTGGGCGCAAGATGTTATAACTGAGCAGTTATTTGAACCGTGACCGAATAACTGACAATTATATTGGGCGTACAAATAGAAAACCGCCGTTTTCCCATAGATGGCGCCAGCGCCGCTAATCGGTCGATAAGTACGATCAGAAACATTACACAGCCAGCTGAGGTATCGGTCAACAACTCTAAATAATCTCGCTTGTGTATTTTGACTGTGCTTTGTCCTGTTCGTTAGCGAAAATGGCAAAATTCGAGCCTACAAAGGGCCATTTGCGGGAAGTTTTGCTTTTTGCATATCATTCGAAAAAAAAGGCTACTCAGGCGCATCGAATGATTGTAGAAACTTATGGTGAAAGCTATATTAGTGAAAGAACGTGTCGGGAATGGTTTCAAAAGTTTAAAAATGGCGAATATGGCGTGGAAGACAAGGAACGTCCCGGTCCCGTTAAAAAGTTCGAGGATGCAAAATTAGGGACTTTGCTGGATGAAGATTCGCGTAGAACGCAACAGGAACTTGCAAGTTTATTGGGCGTGACTCAGCAAGCCGTTTCTCATCGCCTAAAGAGCTTAGGAATGATCCAAAAACTGGGACATTGGGTGCCGTACGAGTTGAATCCGAGGGACATCGAACGGCGCCTTTGCATGTGCGAACAACTCCTCCAACGGCAAAACAGAAAGGGTTTTTTGCATCGCATCGTGAACGGCGATGAAAAGTGGATGAAGTACCGGAGTTTTACGTGCTCGCCTGTCTGTAAGAAGACTCAAGAACACGGTGCCAAGCACATGGATTGAACGTCAATTAACGTCCCCTTGGATAAATATCCGCAGGTACCAATTTAGAGTCATATTAAATTTGGAATATGACTCCCTCCTTGGTGGGGAGCGAGGCCCACCTTAAACCTCTGCTGATCTCTGGGTCACAGCACCCGGTTGTATAACGCAACTCCACGTCGAGTTATTACTCTACCCGCATTTGGTTATTAAACCATAGCCACCACGATACTCCCACAAGGGGGCCGTACCCGCTGGCCAGGACGGAACAAGTTCCGTGGGCTCCTGACCACCCGTGGTACCAGAAAAAGCCTCTGGTCAGACTTCGTACCGTACTACCAATTCGAAACCCAAAAAGTCCATGGGTTGGTGCCCCATTATGTTTTCATTCATGTAGTAGCCAAGAAATCCAATTTATAGAGGATAACCTGGATCACAAATTATAAATGAAAATAATGTTCCCTCCAGGAATATGAGTTCTATACATAAAGACATAAAACTCAGAAGAATTCCCCGGAGGGGGAATATGATGAAGAGTGGATACACTATGACAACGCTCGGCCACATGTTTCCAAGGTAGTGAAAACATACCTGGAAACTTTGAAATGGGACATCCTACCCCACCCGCCGTACTCTCCAGACATCGCCCCTTCTGATTTTTATTTATTCAGATTGATGACGCATGAACTGGCAGGACACCACTTTCGTTCTTTCGAAGAAGGCAAAAACTGGATTGATTCGTGGATCGCGTCAAAAGACGAACAATTTTTCCGACGAGGAATTCAAAAGCTGCCAGAAAAATGGGAAAAAGTTGTGGTAGTAATGGAAATTATTTTGAAGATTGAGTATGTAACGAGTTTTTTATAATAAAGCCTCAAATTATGAAAAAAAACGGCGATTTTCTATTTGTACGCCCAATAATATTGTGTTATTTTGTTCTGCAGTTTAACCTTATGCTCCCATCGTACCTTGGTGTGATTAACATTCATAAAGTTTTTGCACAGCTTAACCAGCTGATGATCTGTTTTGGTTTTCTTTTCGACAATTTTCACATCAGTACATTTTAATCTCAGACCTTGTAGCATAGACTTAACAGTTTCGTTAGGAAGTCGTTCCAATCCGGATAAGACAGCTTTGTTTGTGTAAAACTCACATTTAAGTTTTTTAAGTTTTGCACAAACAATATTGAAGCATTCCATGGCCTGCAAAAATATTTTTATACCAATAGATATGGTTTCGAAGTAGTACTCCTGGATTTTACATTGAGCCGGAAGATCGTGAACAAATTCACTACTTTGCTTTCATATAGTTATTGGTGCTGGTTTAATTATTGCATCTTTTTGTGCATCGTTTTCGTCATCATCCTTTTTGTCCTCTAGTGTTTGCAAGGGACGGAGTTCTGTTGCTAAATTTGTGCATTTTTCCTTTAGCGAGGCATGCTTGTGAAGGCAGATGCTACAGCATCGCCAGTTGAAACTTTACGACGCTTTGTAATTTTTTTTTTTAATCAAGTGAATTTAACAATTTAAGAATAATTGAAAACATTTTAAGACTTTTTAAGAACACTGTGCTCAGCGAATTATCTCAAATAGGAGAGTGAGTACGTATATATGATCACCGCGTTCGTTTAAGACAACCGCACACAGCAAGAGCCAGTCAAAGACTGAAAAGTTTTTATTATTTTTAATTTTATTCACATTCGGTACACACTGTTTTTGTCCTTGTTTTCTTTGTACATACAAACTACAGCAATGTGTCCCTTTTTTGCACATTTATTGCAAATTGCAGATCGGAATTTGCATTCTTCTCTCTTGTGAGAGTGACCACGCTTTTTTCTTGTGGTTTTTTGTGTTTGTTTTTTTCCTTTGCTTTACATCGCGTTTATTGGAAATTGCTTATCATTTTGTTCTTTTATAACAGCAACTGTTTTTGTTGTTACTTCGAACGTTTCTGCTATTGTAATGCTTGTGTACGAACAGCATCAACAGCGTGTGTAAAATGATTTGATCGCGAATCACCTCATCTATGAAATTTACTGCTCAATTTGTGGATTTGCAAATAAATTGACATTCACGTTCGATTTCACGAAGATCGGTTACCCACTCTCTGTGTGTTTGTGAGTCTCTTTTAATGCGCTTATCGAAATCGTAACGTGCGGCGACAGTGTGGCGCTTTGACTGAAAATGTTCCATTATTTGAGCTGTTGAATGTTTTTTCTTTCAAGTTGTCAACACCAAAAAGATTTTTTAATAACTCAATCACGTCAGAACCGATCCATGAAAAAAATATAACTATTGTTTATCAGGTGCCAGTACAGAGTACGCGTTGAAATGTTGTGAGAGCTGCTGGAGACAGGATTCTCAGCATTGCTGATCTTTTTTAAAACTTATAAATGGTGGTCATGAGGGTGATCCAGCAGCATGATTTGAACTTTGCTGAGTAACGACCGACTGCTTTTGTTGTTCCAACAAATTTTTTGTGAATTGTTGCTGTTGCGCCAACAATGCCTTAAATTCTGTATTTTCGTTCACCATAGTTAATTAGTTGACAAGAACAATACACAAAAATTGTTTTATCTACACAATAGTGTAATATACAATTGCTTATATGGCCATTGTGTGTAACGCTTTCATGTAATCTATACTGAACCTATTTTAATAATTTTTTTTTTTTTTTAATAATATTTTTGTCTTAAACAATCGTGTGGCATACTTACACAAATTTGTGCGTTCAGCTTGGCTTATTCTTCTTCTTCATCTTGATTTTTGTATTGGTTTTGTTAATTATTTATTTATTTATTATGACAAAATACTGTCAAACATAAAAATAAAAGGTTATTAACATAATACGTGATATTTAATATCAAAATATCAAATTAAAAAAAGAAAAACATAACTAAAAATGATACAACTGATTAAAGCTAGTCTTAAACTATTTTAATTACTTACAATCAAACGTAAGATAATATATAAGAAATCCACCCGTCTCTGACCCGTTGGAGGTATTTTCTCAAGCTATCCCCCTACTTACAGCCAATTGTGGTCAGTGACAGAAGGGATGTGTGAGCCAATGAGCGATATCCACTTCATCTTGTAGCATTCGTTCCAATTCCCTAAGCCAACGAAGGACGATATTGTTAAGCACAGAGGGCGAGATCTCAGGCGAGAGGACGTGATAGAACTCATTATAAAGAGTGTAAAAAACTCGTAAAGGATCTACACGATCATAGTTAGTTGTGCATGTACTTATAGATAAGGGAACGTAATTTCTAGATGTATGAGTATGAGTAATAAGCTTATGAAGAAAGCTTATACCAAGAATTATTCGGCGATTTTGCGATGATCGGAGATCTATAAAAAGAAGCCTGCTCAAGAATGAAGGCGTTTGCCTTACTGGTGGGGTCCCAATATAAAACACGAAATGCAAAGAAAATGAATTGCATCTGTATCGACTCAATGCGCTCTTGATGTTTTTTATATTGGGGGCTCCAGACACACGAACAGTATTCAAGTAGTGGGCGGAATAGAGTGAGGATAGGTCGTAAGGGATTTTTATCCCCTACACCCCCATAAACTTTTTAATTAAGGATTTTCTATTCTTGCCTATTTTAAACGATCGAGCAGCCGCAGTGATTGTCGTTTTCGAGTAAGCCGAGTGCAAGACATCCATCTTTATACGTTGGATACTGTTGTCCATTCACGTCGTTTATAAAGGGATTGAACAATAATGGGCCAAGATGGCGTTCGTCAGGAACACCAGAAGTGATATCAACTGGACTGGAAAGATTAGAATTAAATAACACTCGTTGAATTATATTTTTTAAATAAGAAGTAATCCAATAAAGAAGATGTTGCGGGGAATCTAAAAGATCCAGCTTATGTAAAAGCAGACCATGATTTACGGAATCAAACGCTTTGTTGTAATCTGTGTAAATGACATCAGTTTGAAATTTTTCGCTGAAACAAAGATTTACTAAAAATGTAAAATCAAGCAAATTAGTAGTATGTGAACGCTTTTTCATAAAACCTTATTGACACGGAGAAAAATATGTAGAAAACTATACAGTGTTCTTTCCAAATAGAAGGAAAAAATGTACTCTGAAGTGATAAATTGAAAAGTTTCAAGAGTGGCTTACATAAAGATTCAGCATAATACTTAAGTACATAAAATTGTCAGGACCGGTTGAGTAAGTAGATTTCAAAGATTTCAATTTAGTAAGAAGACACTCCTCACCATACAGGAGAAACAATATAGTTACATTACGAAATTGGATATGGATAACGATTGTAAATATTGTTTATTTATTGTTTTACAGTTTTCAAATTTATTGAGTTCTAGCTATGTTAATAACTTTACTACTAAGAAAAAAGAGGTTATAAATTAACAATGGTATTATAAAAAATATTTTACATTTATAAGGAAAATGGGGAAAAACGTTATATTTGATAATTTTATTATTATATAAAATAACTTAACATCTAAAACTAAAAACTAAGGATCATTACTAAAGACCAAGCTAATTTTGAATTCTTGTATTCAAATTAATTTTAAATTGAGAGATTTTTCCATCAATCATGCAGATAACTGCTTTCACCAGAAGAAGGTAGGGTGGATAGAAAAAGGGTAAATTAAAAATCAGTTTTAATAATTTATTTTGACTTCTTTGTAATTTGCGGCGGTGAGTAACTGCACAATCGCCCCAAACTTCCGAACCATATAACATAATTGGAATAAATATCATTTTTACTAACAAATGTTTATTTTTTATAGAAACAAATGACTTCCTGTTTATGAAAGGATATAATATTCTAATTGTTCTCTTGACTTTATATATTGTCTTGCTAATATGCAAGCTATACATATGTTAGTTTGTTATCTACATACTAGTATAAAGCAAAGTCGAAATTTCAAGATGTTTGAATACTGATTACTTCTAAACCACGCAACGTATTTTGATACGGTTTTCCCTGTTAATTAAAGAATTTTCTTAGAAAGGTTTGCATGTACATAAATAATTGATTCAACAATAAAAATATTTTATTCATTTTCAACCACTATACATATACATTTTTGCAACTACATTACTTTTAAAGATAGGCATTGACCATAAAAATATTTGCGCAATTATTATATTGGTTGGCAACGATACAAACTACAACAGTGTTGTTCAACCAATGGATCAAAGTTTGGTAAGACTTTTACAAGATTTGTTATATTCCCATAACTGCTACATACAGTCTTTCAAAACTGCTATTGAGAGCGTACCGCCAGGAACACCCAACTTTAATATCGTAATCCATGCAAATAGAGTACCTGCTGGAGAACACATCGGCCGTTATAATACCCCATCTACGGGTGAAGTTGCAGTTGTGATACCTGGACAACAATTTGATAAACGAGATATTGTATTGCGCAATCGTGACGACAATTTGCACAGAATATCTGAGTTGCATCGATCTTATGACAGCTTACAGCCTACTTTGATGCCATGTCGGGGGGAAGACGGATATACTATAATATAAATATTACACAAGTTGATCCAGTTAGTAAAACACATCTACGTAAAATAGTTTCATCAATGAATTATTATTGTTATCGAATAATGAGAAGCCATGCATTTTTTTACCTCTTACTGAGGTAAGGAATGTTAACGAACCAATACTTAGTTGATCAATATGCGAAAATTGAATCGGAGCGATTGGCTTACATCCGAAATAACCAAACTAAATTGAGAGCAGAAAACTACGTTGATCTTCATAATGCTTTACAGTCATGAGCACAGCATCGACATTGGACAGATAGTGATACTGCCTTCATCATTCACTGGTGGGCCTCGATATTTACACGAAAGAATCACAAGATGCCACAACTTATGTGAGACGTAATGTAAACCTGATCTATTTATAACAAAACAAACCAATGACGACGGATATCCTAAATATCGAGACAATTTTGCAAAAACCTTGACATACTGCTAAGACCTTCTAACGCAGAAAACAAGGGGCTCCTCTGGTGAGGGTTTATGTAGTTCATCCCAACAACAGCGAATGTTTTTATTTGAGGACAGCTTAGGACTATCCAAAGCGTAACTGATAATACGTATCAAGCAGCTTGCAAAGAGATGAGTCTCTTAGAAGATAACTCCCATTGGGATTATACAATTTCGGAAGCTGCTATTTGCTGTTCAGCAAGGTCATTGAGGTATTTGTTTGCCATTATTGTAACATTTTGCCAAGTGACCGACTCTCTATTTCTGTTGAATAAGTATCAAGCAAATTTGGCTGAAGACATACTGATTCAGCGACGAAGAGAGATAATGCCAGATGTCTAATATGATAATAATATTTATAACGAAGCTTTGTTAGAATTAAACAACGTAGTAGAAGTTCTTTCGGGTATATCAATTAAAGATTTTGTGCTGCCGATGCATATTCGTTGTTAACTTGATATTTTTCACATATGTATCTCCATAAATTTGATGTTTTCAAGCAAGCATTTATTTCATCAGCAGCAGTTGATCCGGGAATGACCGGCAGCATTTGGCGGAAGTCTCCTGCCATCGCGTCTCCGAAATATCTCTAATTGCTGCGCAAATCTCTTAACGTTCGATCGAGTGCCTCTAATGCTCTCTTCAAAAGTCAAACAAAATACGCGAAAGAAGATGAGAAACAAAAATCAGCAGAACACATTTTGGTTTTTGGTACACGACTAACAATGACCCTCCCACTTCCCTTATCGACAAACCAAAATTGATCAATAGCCTCAAACACAAACAATGCAAAACTCAAACTACGAAACACACTGTCTCTTTCTTGTCGCACTTTATGTGCACATAAAATAGAAGAGCGCAAAATGAGCGTACTCAGAGAGGAAAAAGACAACAATAACAACAATCAAAGCATTAAAAACGAAAAAACGTACACAACTTTTTATGCTTGGTCTGGCAGTGGTTTTTAAAAGGTTTCACACTTAAAAATATTCCATTAAAAGTTAAAAACTTCAAAAAAGGGATGCAACTCTATACATTTGTCATACAAGAAAAAAAAAATTATTTAAATCGGCTTAGTATAGTGTGCGCTAGACAAAAACATGTTAAACATGTGCTAAAAAAGTGCCTGTATCTCGACAACAGCGCCACTTACAGGGTCCAACTGAAGCATAAACTATAAGTTTTTTTTTTTTATATTGATAGTATATATTGAATCTCCTATATAAATACATAGGACTAACAATAAGGTCACAATTCTTAAAAAAAACTAATACACATGTGTCCCTCCTACAATGAAGAGGAAGGAGTTCACTTAGCACTACGAGCCTCTAATTAATCAAAAGGGTAGCACGATCGTTACGGATCAGTCGAGATGAGTTTCTTGTATGGACAAGGACTCTGCCTAGGGGATTAACATGTCGAACTAGTTTATCCATATAAATAGCTTTACGCTTGGAACATTCATCTTTGACAGGTGGTACTACCATGTCCTTGTGAATGTCTTCATTCCTGATATACCGTGGAGCTCCCGTGATTGTTTTAAGTATCTTGGATTGTGCTCCTTGTATAACTTCAATGTTACTTGCGCTCGCGGTACCCCACAATTCAGAACCATAAGTCAAAATTGGTTTAATAACAGAGTTATACAGCATCACCTTATACTCAAGTCTCAGTCCAGATTTAGAATTGATTAGCCAGTGAAGACTTTGAGCCCTTAGTTTCATACATGCCTTTTTAGCTTCTATATGCTTCCGCCAGATGAGTTGTCTGTCCAGATGAACGCCAAGATAAGTTACCACTTGAGTTTGAGGAATTGTAACACCAATTAACGTTACTGGAGAACAAGTCCGTCGGTTCAATGTAAATGTAATGTGCTTACATTTCCCCTTATTGACTTTAATTCTCCAGTTGGATAACCACTCCTGAAGGCTTTTAAGATTGATTACGGCAGTGTCATCAACAAAAGTCAAAGTAACAATTTGACTACTTGTTGGAATATCGGCAGTGAATAACATGTATAGAGTTGGTCCCAAGACACTACCTTGGGGAACTCCTGCTTTTATTTTAAATTCATTTGAAACGAAATTTTTCTGCCTTACTACAAACACTCGATTTGATATGTAGGATTGCAGGACTCTATGCATATTTTGGGGTAGAAAACAATTTATTTTGTAAATCAAACCCTTATGCCATACTCGATCAAACGCTTGTGCTACATCAAGGAATACTGCTGAGCAATATTCTCGTAGTTCAAAGGCAGTTCTTATTTCCGAAGTTACTCTGTTGACTTGCTCAATCGTTCCATGTTTTGCTCGAAAACCAAATTGATGATCTGGGATTGAACTATTTGCTTGTAAATGGTGATTGAGTTTGGCTTTAAGAACCTTCTCAAATAGCTTAGAAAGACATGGAAACAGACTTTTAGGTCTATATGAAGAAGGACATGGCCTACCTTTCCGAGCTTTGGAACCATTATAATAATTGATTTCTTCCATTGCTTTGGAAAGTACCCAATTCGAAGGATAGCATTGAAAACACACGAGGGAAAAACTATTACTGCGTTTGGAAGTTCAGTTATAATTTTTGGGACAATTCTATCATAACCAGCAGATTATTTGGGTTTCAGTTGAGTCATTATAATAGATACAATCTCACTAGCGCTTGTTTTTAATGGAGACATATTTAATGAATTTGTGATTGTCTGGTGAGGAAGCACAAATTTGTTAGTAGGTTGGTTGGCAAATACATTAGCCTTCTCTTCATCAGACCGAGCCCAACTTCCGTTTCTGTCTCTAATAGGTGAATCCAGCTCCATAGGAGTTTTTCACGATTTTTGCGCTTTCCAAAGTGAAAATCTAGTGTTTGTGGGTGAAAGGTTATAGATATAGCGCCTTTGTGCCTCGAGCTGGTCGCTTAAAAGTGTTTTGGCTAGTTTTTTGTTGCATGTTTTAGCCTTTCTTTAGCAGTAGGAGATCTGTGCTAGAGCCATTCTCTTCTCAATCGTCGTTTAGATGCAACCAGTTCCTCAATTTCCCTATTTGAGAATGATTTTCTGCTGAACTTGTGAGTCAGCTGCAGTTACCAATACCGACACTTAACTCATTAACAGATTTGTCAATATCACTTTCAAAGTTGATCGCAGGTGCAATTTCTGTGAGAACTAATATACTTTTTATATTGCAACCAATTAGTTTTATTAGATATAAAGAGTGCTGTAAAGTTGCCGACCTTTTGGATTTACTAAACGAGAACCCCAATAAGTGTGTTTAGCATTGTAGTCACCGGCCGCCAAAAATCGTGCTCCAAGGCTATCAAAGAAATTTTTAAAAACATCCGCAGATATAGAAAATTGTGAAGGACAATATGCAGCAGATAACGTCAGATTACCATAACGAATTTGCAACCTGACCGAAGTTGCTTGTAAATAACTAGATGAGTACGACTCTAGGGTCTGGTGTTTAATACGGTTTCTTATAATAATGCATGTACCACCATGAGCCTTTCCATCCGGATGATTTGCTGTATAAACTAAATAGTCTAGTATAAAGAAGTTGTTTTTGCTAGTCAAATGAGTCTCACAGACTAACATCATATCTATATTGTTGTCCTCTAGATACTTCTTCAGCTCTAGTTTGTGCTGTGAGACGCCATTTGCGTTCCAGTGAGTTATTTTTAAATGAGCCATTATGGGGAATTTAACTTATCCAAAATTTTCATTTGGATTTTCATCATCTCTTGAAAAGAGTTTTGCATCATTAAGATTGATTGATTCAAGGTCTGTAATAAATTCACCAACATAGACTCACTGGAACTTAGTGGTTGCAACACTGGCTCATTACACGCATTTAGAGTTGGGGTAGTTTGTGGGATTGGCTTATTATGTTGAGACATTTGAGCCTTAGGCTTCACAATCTTTTTCGCAGTTTCTTGTTGAACGCCTAAGCGCAGGGCACCTGCATACGACACCTTTGAAGTTAAAGGAATATTAGGTGGTGGACACATAACCGTCGCTGATTCTGTATGGTTAGTCTCACGGCTAAAACGGCCAGATTTTTTTTTGTGACTGCAAAGGTTCTTCAACTCCTTATATACAGGACAACCTCTATAATTAGCTGTATGATTGCCCACACAGTTACTGCATTTTTAAGATCAGGATTATCGCGATTTACTTTACAGGTTGCGGTTTCATGCAAGTCTCCACAAGCTACGCATACTGGACGAAGGGTGCAATAAGATTTCGTGTGGCCAAATTCCTGACAATTTGTGCATTGCACAGGATTTACTCGTTTGTGAGGCTCCTCCACAGTTACCCTATGGTGAAGTAAACATTTAAGGTTGTAAATGGGATGCACTTCATTTTTCTTTAAGTGCTGCAACTTTGAAGCCAACTCAATTTTGTACAATGGCTGTGGGATTTTGTTTTTACTAAACATATTAATTACTACTTTGATTTCAAACCCTTTTTCTTCCAGTGCAGTCTTAATATCGCTACAATCAACCGAGGGTTCAATGCCCTTAATTACAACAACCTGCCCTTTACTACTTTTAAGTTGATAGGTGTAGTAGTTTCTTTTAGACTCTCTAAGGTACTTAGTTACAGAACTGTAGTTTGCTTCCGTATAAATTTGGACCTTAGTTTCTTTTATATTACCCTTGATAATAGGGACAATATAAAAGTTATTCTTGCCAACTATTCTTTGGATAGCATCTACCAGCCTATTCGAGCTTTCTTCACGAACATATATTGGGGGAGGTTTCGCGGTTTTAGGTTTTGATAAGTTTTTGTCATCGTTTTTAACAGGCTCATCTTTTTCAGCAAGTAGCTGGAACCTATTACTTTCCAAAATCGTTTTTTTTAGCATTATTACTTTTTTGTTGGCTTAGTTTACGTTTATTGCGGAATTGTATGTAGCGGTCCAATACCTGTCTGTACTGCCGCTTTATTTTCATGAGTCCCTGATTTTGACTACCAGTCCCGTGTTTGTTGTTACAGAAACTGCATGTGATGACGCAAGCGAAGCAGTAGCTGAGAACACTGTTGTTGTTCCTGAAACTGCACTAGCTGTTGAAGTAAAAGCTGTGCTTTGTGTTATGTTTGTTGTAGCGTTAAACACAGTTGCTTCTGGGCTTGAATGTACAGGTGGTTGAGGGGAAGGGCACTGGGCACTCCACGGGAGTGAGAAAGACTGCTCGAAGACGAATGACTGCTCGAAGACGAACGAGTTCAACAAAAAAAAAATAAATTTATCACAATTGGGTCAGCCGTTTTCAATTGATGAGTACAATTTCGACATTCATTTTCTATTCTATTCTGTTCTGTAAAATTGCTTATAAAGGCATTGTATGTAACGCTTTCACGCAATCTATACTGAACCAATTTTAATAATATTTTTTTGTAAATAATGTTTTCGTCTTAGCCAATTGAGTGGCAAACTTACCTTTTGATTTTTTAAATTAAAATATGTTTTATTTTAGGAAATTTTCCAAAATTACCCACACAAATATGATTTTTTGTTATTCATGATTAGCTTCTTCTTCTTTATGAATTTTGTGTTATTTTTGTTATTTATTACTCTCTTTGCTCTCTTTTTTGTGTACGCATAAGAGTATAGCCAAAGACTATTTTACTCTCTATCAATTTTGGTTTGTTGAGAAGGGAAGTGCTCGGGTCGCTTCGTCGCTGTGATCGTTCTTAGTGTTGAAATTAAATAAGAATCAACTAGACAATCGTCTAATACGGGTATTACTACACACAAGAATATCCGTAAAAATTGTTTTGAAGATGTTTTACATCACGCGAAAGAGGTCTGGAATCAACATGACATGTATTTTAATGACAACATTATTAATGATGGACGTAGCCACTCTTCTGTGTGGAGGCAGAACAGCTCATTCTACATCTGAGCTGCCACTAAGTTTTTTACCAGAACAGACTTGCGCATGTTCTATTCAAAAAAACAGTGCAACTGCTAATGTTCTTCAGAGAGAGAGTATCGCTTATAATATGGGACGAGTGTACAATGTTACAAAAGCCTCAAATTGATAATGTCAATAAAACACTCAAAGATTTAAGATCCTCTCAGGCGGTAAGGGGTGGAGTGACTTTTTTATTCACTGAAGATTTTAGACAGAATTTACCTGTGGGTACTAAAGGTACACGTGCCGATATTCTTAATTTGTGCTTAAAAAAGTCTGAAATGTGGCCATATATACCATGCATCTTTATGAACGCCATCATTCAAATGAGTTTGCAGAGTACCTGTTAAGAATAGGCGATGGTTCCACCTCCATAATAAACTATGGCTGCATTCCATGTCAAATGTTGTAAGAACCTGCGTTAGAACAATTGAGGAACTAATTGGTAAGGTCTATCAACATGTAGAAAATTTGCAGCAAAAAACTCCAGTTGGCTTTGAAAGCGAATTATCGTCACTTCAACAAAGACAGCCGCAGGCGAGATTAACGATGCAATTTCACATAAAGTCTCAGCAGAATCCAAAATATATAACTCTTGGGATGCAGTGACAGATCGGGGTGACGTTGTTCATTACTCAACAGAATTCAATTCTCTTAACTCTCCAAGACTACCACCACATAAATTAATTCTTAAAATTGGTACACCCATTATATTTCTACGTAACCTTAAGCCGCCCAATTTATGAATTGGTATAAGAGTACAAACTAAGCGTTTCTTCCCTAATATTATAGTGGCGACTATTTTAACAGTTCCAGCAGCAGGCGAAACTAGGATGATCCTCAGGTTACCAATGATTTCAACCGATTTACATTTTTAGTTTAAGGGAGTTATTTTCCAGTCAGAACATCTTTTGCGCTTACTACTAATAAATCACAAGGGCAAACATTTCATGCCCTGGCAAACATTTCATATCATGGTGTAGATCTCAGTAACGTGATATCTGATGGCCAGTTTCAAAGGCGTGGTCAAGTCGGCCATGGTAGGAATTAAAAATATGTATGCATTTCATTGTTACTTACATATTATTAATGTACTATTTATACATGTTTTTTTTTTATTTTTATTCGACATGAATTATGTAAAAAGTTTTACTTTCTTTTTAAATAGAAAAATTATTTTACTTGAAAATTGAATAGAATTTTTAAGTTGTTTTGTCTAACTATGCAGAAGGTACCCAAGTATTTCTAAATACTACTGAATTCACTAACTCCTAGAATTCAGTAACTTATTTTCCCTTAATTTACTAGTGAAATAACTGGGTTCATTTAACTACTGAATTCAGCAATCCAATTCAACTGATTGAAGAACTAATCCCTAGATCGGGTTTAAGAACTGGTCCCTAGTAACTGGTTTAAGAACTGGTGAACGGTAAGCGACCCGGTGGCAACTCACTTTTTCAAATGTCATCGCCAAGTGGTCATGTTAAATGTAAAAGAGATGGAAACGGAACTAGTGGTGGTTATAAAGGAATTAGTTCTGAACCAGTTTCCCATAATGCATGGTTAAAACAATGTACAATACATAGAAGTAGTAACTACACAAATAGCCTTATTATTGTCAGGAAGCAAAATAAATTCTACTTAAAAACCAAAGGTTATTAACATTATACGGGAGATTAAAAAAAAAATAGAAAAACATAATTAATAATAATAAGAAGTGATTAAAGCTATTTATTAATTAATTTTATTTAGTTAATGAAAAACAAACAAAATGTAAAATTAAACGTAACATAATATATAAGAAATCCACCCGTGTCTGAAACGTTGTATGTATTTTTGCTATGTCCTTACTCACAGCCAATTGTGGTCAGAGACAGAAGCCAACGAGCGATGTCCACTTCATCCAATAGCAATAGCAATTCCAATTCCCGAAGCCAACGAAGGACGATGGTGTTAAGCGCAGAGGGCGAGATCTCAAGCGGGAGGAAGTGATAAGACTTATTAGAAAGGGTGCATAAAACTCGGAAAGGATCATGTAGGGCTAAGTTAGTTGTGCATGTACCTATGATAAGGGAACGTAATTTCTAGATGTATGACTAGGGACACAGAAACTAAATTGGCTTAAAAGCACTGACGAATCAACTTTACCAGTAATAAGTTTGTAAAGAAAGCTTATACCAAGAGTTATTCGGCGATTTTGCAATGATGGGAGATCTGTAAGAAGAAGCCTCCTAAAGTATGAAGGCAAACGTTCACTGAGATCCCAATTTAAACCACGAAATGCAAAGAGAAGGAATTGCTTCTCTATAGACTCAATGCGGTCATGATGTTTTTTATATTGGGGGCTCCAGACACACAAACAGTATTCAAGTACAGGGAGGACTAGAGTGATGAAAAGAATCTTGGTAGTATAGGGATCATTAAATTCTTTAAAACATCTTTTAATAAAGCCGAAAATACTCTTAGGTTTTTTAATAGTTGATGAAATATGATGGTTGAAACTCAATTTAGGGTCAAAAATCACTCCAAGGTCACTGAAAGTAGAAAAACGCGCCAATCAATTATTGTCTATCGTATAAGAACATGCCTTTAGCGCAGTTAAGCACCAGAAGATTACATAAATATCAAAATTGGAGTGAGGTTAGATCCTCTTGTAGTCTAATATGCGAAAAGATATTGTTAAACGATAGACAGAGTCTGACATCATCAGCATACATCAGAACACGAGAGTATTTCAAGGAAAGAGGAAGATCGTTTATAGACACATTGAACAATAATGGATCAAGATAGCCAGAAGTTACAACAACCGGACTAGAAAGAGTTGAGTTAAATAACACTCGTTGAATTATATTTTTTAAATATGAAGAAATCCAATAAAGAAGACGTTGCGGGAAACCTAAAAAGTCAAGCTTATGTAAAAGCAGATCATGATGTACGGAGTCAAATGCTTTGCTGAAATCTGTGTAAATCACATCAGTTTGAAATTTTTCGCTGAAACCAAGATGTACAAAAGATGTAAACTCAAGAAAATTAGTAGTAGGTGAACGCTTCTTCATAAAACCGTGTTCACACGGAGAAATAATACAATAGATTTACAGTGGTGATAAAGGTTTAATGTAATCATTTTTTCAAACAACGTTGGAATTGCCGAAAGTTTTTCATACTTCTGTAATTGGATATGTCAGATTTGTCACCTTTTTTATGTAGGGGAACTATAAAGGATTCTTTCCAAGTAGAGGGAAAAAATGCACTCTGAAGTGATCACCACAGTACTTAAGTACACAACTAGGTATTTTGTCAGGACCGAGTGAGGAAGTAAATTTCAAAGATTTCAAATTTGTAAAAAGACTCTCCTCACCAGTTGCAGGAGAGACAATGTGGTTACATTGGGAAATTGGATATGGAAAACGATTGTAAATGTATGATTTAGAAGAATGAGTGGATTGAAAAAATTTTGCGAACAGGTCTGCAATACCCAAATCACAGCAGACTTGTTTGTCAACTAGATACAATATATTGACGAGGGAAATAAAGAAGACTTGCGCTTTGAATTCACAAAGTTATAAAACTGCTTAGGGTCACGCGAAAATTGCGGCCTAAAACGAGAGAAATACTTATTGTAACAAAGGCTATTTAATAAAAAAAAAATTAGCCCGAGCCACACAAAAATTCACAAAAGCAATAGAATAGCCAATACTCTTGTAGTTTTTATCAAGCCTCGACTAAATGTTCTTCAGGTTAGAAAGTATTGTCGTAAACCAAGGTGGTTTGTAGTATAATTTAGAACAAACGTTAAAGGGGCATTGAAAATATTAAAAACCCTTGCATAGAAAAAATTTATAGCAGTAGTCATATCAGTGCAGTTTGCTGACTCCTCTCAGCTTTGTCCTCGATTCATTACAATATTTATTTATTTTTATTGTTTTCTATGTGTGTTTGTGTTTGGTTTCTCTCCATCAATCTACTTCACTATACTTGACTTGTATCACGTCTTCTTTTGGTATCAATTTTTCGGCATTTGTTTTTTGTTGTTTCTGTTGTTCATTTTCCGATAACTAAATTGTATTGTAAGATTTTTCTTTTCTTTCTTATATTTATAATTCTGTATATAATAAATTTTAAGTTTACAACGTACACGGCTTATTAACTACTACTCTTGCTTTTATTTCTTTATTTTTTAAAATTTTTTTTTTATTTCTTGTAATTTGGATTTTATCGTGGTGATTCTCGAAGTGTTCTTATGACAGTGATACCAGCTCCCTCTCGTCACTTGTACGAAACCACTGTTTTATTGATCTGGCACAACCTTGTCAGATTGCTATTCTCCCCAAACATCCTCCCCCTGTTGAAAGCATTTGCTTTCTAATTACAAATTCGGGAGTACAGCAATCTTGTCGATTAGTCGCCGCGTAATTCCTCTTTTCGTCCTCAGATCCATGGCCATCTGGACCTGGTACAGTTACTTCGATTCGTGCTTACCCGCGCTTATGGTGGCGTGTTGTCCTCATGCACTATGACCAGATGCTCGACTTTCACATTCTGTTGCTCTTTTGACCACTTAGTACGTTGTTGTAAGTGGTGAATGTAGTCGCGTTGCCACATACGCCAGAAGTGCTGTTTCAACCAACAAACCCGATGCCATCGATCGCAATAGCGCATTTTACTCATATCGTCGCCGATGTCTAATTTTGCTTTAGGAGCTGCAACCAAAGATTTACCTATTAGTAAGTGTGCTGGAGTCAGTGCTTCTCCGTCATTTGGATCGTCTGATTGTGGTGCGATCGGCCTTGAGTTAAGTATCGCTTCCACCTCAATCAGCATGGTTGAAATTCTTCATAAGTTAAAAACGCTACAGTGATGTTCTTTACCAACAGATGCTTTGCAGACTTCACTGCTGCTTTCCACAGACCTCCAAATTGAGATGATCTTGGGGGAATGAACTTGAATTCAAATCCTTCACAAGTACTGTAAGTGTTGACCATGTCAAGCTCATTCGGATGTAACAATCGCTTCTTCCAGTCAGCTAGCTTGGCTGCTGCTCCGACAAAGTTAGTCACGGTATCGCACTACACGGATTGTGGTAATCCTCGTCGTGACACAAACCTGCCTGAATGCATAGTAGAAATCATTGCAGCTCAGTGGCCGCCTTTGAAGAAAGGCATACAAACACTGACGCATAACTTTTATATGGACCCTTCCCTCGTATTTTGTGTGAAGTCTGAAAGGGACTGCAAAAATCAACTCCTGTCACTAAAAAAAAAGGACGCTGCTTCAAAATACGATCTGCTGGCAAATGCCCCATTATTTTCGTTTCTAATTCAGGTTTGTATCGGAAGCAATGCAGTTACGTAAAACCTTTCTCACAGCCTCTTGAGCGCTGATAACCGAGAACCTATCACGCAGTAGTGAGATTAGAACTTTGGGTCCTGCGTGAAGATTTGTTCGATGCAACCATTCAACGTATAATCGAGTGAATTGATCTTGCGGTAAAAGTGCTGGAAATTTAGCGTCGTATTGAAAATCTGTGCTTGCAAGCCTGCCACCCACTCATACCACACACACTATCTTGTTCATCTGTTTCATTTCTTGTATGAACGTTGTGTACTGGGCTTAAGAACGTGCTTCCTTCATAGTGCATCTATTTCTTGCTTGAAAGCTACGTTTTATATGTGTTCGACAATTTTCTACAACGTCAGCTCTAATTCATTCACTGAAATCTGTAAAACATTGATTGACCTTAGGTTAGGATTTGCTTGAACGTGATTAAAACAACGATATATATATGGCATGATTCTTAAAACACTCACGTATGATGGATTGTTGCATATAATGCTGACGATGATTGACTCTCCTTGAATGTCATTAATTTTTACGACCATAGCGTGTGGGCGTACTTCTATAGGTAATGACTCTGAATTTCGCGTAACTGGCTGGGTTTCAGATGAATCTGAATCGTGGTTGATGGTACATGTCGCCAGAAAATATCCTTTAAATTTTGGTGTATCTCTGATACTCGATTACCGACAAAACATTTTAACTGTGATGTGTGTAATTTTAACCTCTTTAGCACAATCAGTCTGTCGAGAAAATGACCCGACTTGCGTATGGTGTAATTTTATGTGCAGACTTATGCCACGTTCGACAAAATAACAAAGCTACAGAAAGTTCTAACCGAGGTAAAGATTGTGTTCTAATTGAAGCTACCTTGGATTTGGCCATCAATAAATTTACCATTATTCTTTCGTCAGTACCTTCTCGAACATATATGCAACACCCATATCCACTTTCTTTCGTCAGTGAACCCATGAATCACGCAAGTCTTCCCAGCTGAAGTGTTTACAAAACGTGGAATTCTTAATTGTGCTGTATTTTGTATGTCCGCTTCGAGCTCTTGCCATGTGTTGAGAAACTTCCCAGTAATTGGTTCATCCCAACTGAGTTTTTTGATATTTAGATCTTGGATAAACATTTTACATCGGATAATTATGGGGCTTAAAAGTCCTAATGAATTGAAAAGTTGCGAGATGGTAGATAATGTTGTGCGTCTGGTTGGAGAACTTACTGAATTCAAATCGGGATGAAAGGTAAAACTATCAAGATTCGGCTGCCATGCCTTGCTAAGTGTTTTCATAACTGCTTGTTCATCGGGTGTAATGAGCACTTCTTCTGTTGATGGCTTCATTAACATTGTGGAGTTACTATTAAACTTTGTTAAATGCAGTCCTGCTTCAGACAGTAATTTGATTCATTCTAATTTTCAACTATTCAACACAATCTGCACCAGTCAGTAGATCGTCGACATACAGATCGTATCATATAGGATAAGTTTGCTCCCACACATCTGCTATATGTTACAGACTGCGAACTGCTAGAAATGGAGGTGCTGATAATCCGTGTGTCACGGTGTTAAGCTGGTATGTCTTTACGCTACTTTGAATTTATGTTCCTCTACAAGGAATTGTCGGTACATTTTCGTAATATCAGCCGTCAAAGCAAATCGGTGTAGTCGAAACGACAGAATTGTTGTTACAAATGTTTGTTGTATTGTCGGGCCAACCATGAGAATATCATTTAACGACTTAGTTGAACTGCTTTTGGCCGATGCATCGAAAAGTACACGAAGCTTCATTGTAAGACTCTGTGGTCACAGTACACAATGATGCAGTACGTAGCAATGCGGCTTGCATACATCCATTTCGCTTAAAATTGACATATCACCAAGTGTGTCGTATTCATTCATGAAGTCGCTATATGCAACTCTCAATTGATGGTCGCGATCCAGCTTCCGTTCAAGTATACAAAACCAAGTGCCCGTGGGTTTTCTTTGAATGGGAGCCGAACTTGGATGCGTCCATTTGATTACAACGTGGCTGTTTTGATGAAGTGATCCACACAGCGTTGCTCTTCATCTGTTACTTGTTTTAAATGTCTCAAACTCTTTAAGCTCCCAGAATCTCTTTATTGAGGCGTCAAGTGGTGTTGATTCCTGAATTAAATTACACCGATATACTTGCTGTTTTGAACTCGTTGGTAGATTACCTCCTATAATCCAGCCAAACGCAATGTTGATCATGCATGGGTTGTCTGCACTGAGAATGTATTTTCCCTCACGTATTGCGTTGAAAAAACCTTCTGTACCTATTAAAATATCAACTTTGCATGTTTTTGCAAACCAAGGATCTGCTAACTCCATCGTGTCCGGGAGTTTCCATTTAGATATGTCTATATATTCTGGTGGCTGATGAGATGAAATCGTCTTGATCACTGAGAAGTTTGAACACCATTCGTATTCTGATACTCTTGATCTCAAAGTAGTTGTCACACTATGATGTATTTTCTTTCGTAGCTCTGCTATACCACTGACTTCTTGGTGTATCCTTTCCCTGCTTAACTGCAGGCGGTTTGCTGCTTGCTCAGTAATGAAGTTGCATCTTTGTGGCATCTTGCAATTGCTTATGTAATGATCTTGTGAGTTGCAATGTACACATTTTGGCGACTTTCCAGAAATTGGCATCTTCATGTCAACCCTTTGTAGCACTCATCCCAAGAAGGTAATTTATCGTACGTTTGCTTCACAATTTGTTGCAATGCGTTTTCATCTGATTTGTTCATAGATGACATGTTGAATAACGCTGAAACATATTTGAGGAACATTAAAACTTCATTATTGTAGCGCTCCTGTAACCGTTTTAAAGCTTAGGGTAAGTCTCTTCAATATCTTGGAACGCTCGAACGACTACCAATGCCGAACCTGATAAACAATCTAGAAGATAATTAAACTTATCAATACATGCTATATGTGGATCTTCATCTGTTAAATGTTTAAAGGCGCTCATGAATCTTTTATATTCTGCGTAATTGCCGTTGAAGCTAGGTAATTTTAATTTGGCCAACCGATCATGATGGGCAGAGTTAACAAGTGCTGAATTATTTAAGACGCTTGTATGTCACTTGACCCGTATGCAGTTTTTCTTTATGTGAAATAATCTCTGTTTTTGCTTTGATGTACCAATCTTCTGATTCTTCACGTCCATTATCCGTACAATTTAAATTTTCAATCTGGGTTTGAGTTGCATAGATCTGATGGGAGTATGACTCGAGCATTTGTAGCCTACAATCTAGTGCTACCACGTTATTATGATCGTCTAGCTAGCAATCCTTTCTCTTAATTTCTCAATGATCTTTTGCATTAAACTCCGCTGTTGCCGTAATGCTATTAATTTGGCCTCCTTTTCTGATTCACTCATTGTAAATAATTCTTTTTTTTTTTTTTTGTATATGTATTAAATTATTTGGATGATTGCAACACAAATGTTGTTACAAATCTTAAATTGTTTAAAGTTCAGCAACAAATATTTAAATAAACAAACATTAAATGTTGCCCAAATTCCTCTGTATATATCGTATAAAAGTATTAAAAGTTGCCCCCGAAACAAAATGAAAATAAATGCAATGCATTCAAATTACATACAAAGGCATAGTTAAGTAAAAGTAAAAGTAAATGAATATATATGTAATGGCTCCGGTTGCTGTATCTAATTATGTATTTAGATTATGCACAAATTATTGTATACTCAAAGTTCAGCTGATATTTCTATTTATGTCTGTATTTGTAAGAAATTTTCGTAAAACACTTAAGTGTGGTATCGGTAAAGTGGTGGCAGAGAACTGGAAAATTCTTCGAAATGATGTCTCTTGGCTGACGGTGATGCTACGGATCCCGGCCAAATAGTGATTTGTCTCCCTCGCCGCTGTCACTCTCCTTGAAATAGTTTCTGGCTGACGGCAATGCTCGTGATCCCGACCAGAATTTGTTCCTTACTTATTTGTTTTGTGTATCAGCTGCACGGGTGGTCCAGTTCTGTCACGGTTGCCAAAATGTTTGCTGACTCCTCTCAACTTTGTCCTCGATTGGATTGGATTGGATTGGAAGATTGTATTTAATTGGACAAAGTTTGCTTTGCGAAAACAAAACCGTCGGTAACATAAAGATGTCGTAGCATAAAGAGGATTGGTTAAAGAGTGGAATATTTCCAATGTTGGATGGTAAGTATCCTCAGGAAGGCATAAAGGATGGCATCTTGAAAATCTAAGGCAAGTTGTTTAACTGACCTAATCAGCTTTATAAAGCAGTCACGTACACTACGATACATCGACGAAAATTCAACCTGATTCTTAGAACAGGACGGGCACGATCACGTCAATCCGCTATAGGCACTTTTAGATCTGCCAGCAATCCTGTCATGGGCACGACACAGATGGCAAATATTATCACACAACCACAAGGCCCGTTGAGAATCAATATCAAATGTTTTTTTTTTTTTGCACGAAATATTACAACAAATCATTTTCAAGCCAAATATTAAATTAAAAACAACAAAAGAAATTAAATTAGGTATGAAACTAGAAAGAAGGTTGTAGTATTCAAATAGGTGGTGGTGGGAAGTACCCCCTAGGCGTCCGATTCGGCTCGTTCTGACAAATGTCCTGGGCCTATCTTGGAAACTGATAGTGCTCAAGTTTTAGTTCCATGGGACAAAAAACAAAAAAGTTTTTTTTAAAAAGAACATGAATTCAAATGGGTGGTTTGTATTGGAGGTACTCCCACTAGTGGTCCGATTCGGGTGGTTCCGACAAATGTCCTGCGTATATATTGGAAACTGATAGCGTCCTGCGCCTGTCTTGTAAACTAATAGTGTCCAAGTTTCCGTTCGATAGTACAAAAAACAAAAAGTTTTTTTTTACTAAGAACATGAATTCAAATGGGTGGTTTCTATGGGAGGTACCCCCCTAGTGATCCGATTCGAGTTGTTCAGACCAATGTATGCGTATGCTAAAAATAAAGGTTCGTACAAAATTTCAGCTCTCTAGCTCAAAAACTGAGGGACTAGTTTGCATACATACAGACGGACAGGCGGACATAGCTTAATCAAGTCGTCTAATCGGGCTGATCAAGGATATATACTTTATGTGGTTTTTTTTTTGTCTCCTTCTGCCTGTAACAAACTTCATGACAAACTTGTATACTTCACTTCTGTGAAGAGTATAAAAAAAGGAAATTAAAAAACCAAAAACACACAGAATAAAAAAAAAATTTATGAGACACCCCGTCAAGCAGTTGCAGTATATACTGTATAAAATCGTATATAAAAACAACAAGTAAGAATCTTAGCTTACTCAGATATTATCGCAACAACAACGCAAAGCAAACAAAAAGCTTTGAAATGTTAATTACAATAACAAAAAGCACAGAAGTAAAAACAAGAGAATACAAAACACAATAACAAAAATGCTCTGATACCACAGAATGCACAAAAATCTGTAATAATTTTGCAAAGCAAATAAATTTTTAAAACAACAACCCAATTTTGCACTACTACACATACCATATGATCCGGCGAACAACCACTATATTAAAAAATAATAAGAAAATCTATATATATAAAAGAAAGTCGTGTTAGTTACACCACTTATAACTCAAGAATGGCTGAACCTATTTGGCTGAAAATTGGTAGGGAGGTAGCTTAGAGCCAGGAGACGGACATAGGATAGGATATGATTTTTTTCGTCCATTAAATAGTGCAGGAATACTGTTATTTTCACTATACATATACCTATATGCCTCTCTTTAAAATTAATGTAGTAGGCATAGTGTTATAATTCATGGAAAAAGCATTTACTGTCACTACAATATTCCAGCTTCTCATTGTTTACACAGCAAAGTTTCTTCAAATGTGATTTTAGATTTTTTTTATTTAAGTGTGATTATTACTATCAAGAAATTATAAAGTCATGTCTGGAAGACGTCGTCGTTCGAACATAGGTCGTAGTACAGTGAATGCCAAAAGAGTACGTTCAGCAAGAGATGAAGAATCGTCAACGAAACGTGAGGCTCGCCTCAGCCAGCAAGTGAAGTGAAGTTTAATTAATAATGCTGCGACCAAGACGATCGAATCTTTCCCGACAAAGCCGTAATGCAAGAAGAATACAAAATACTGCAAATGAAAGGACTGAAGAAGAACAAGAAATTGCACGTGAACAGCGCCGCGATAGTATGGCTCGACTTCGTGCTTCTCAATCACGAGAGCAAAGTGAAGCAGCCCGTGAAACAGCTCGGTTGGCAATGCAGAATCGTCGAGCGAACAACAGAAGGCAACAAATAGATAATTTGCCGCCACATGAGCCATTGTATTCATTGCTTTGTGGCGAAACACAAGAATCGCGCCACTTTCTTGCAAATACTCGAAAATACAATAGTTGTTTCCAAATGACGTCATTTGGGGCAGACATTATCGAAGAAGGAGGATTTAATCCGACATTTAAGGTATTTATTTTTGTACTTACATCTATATATAAGGTGCGTTGCAAAATTATAGAACCACCTAAAAATTTTTGATTTCTTAAAAACGAAGCACTGTAGGGTATCACAATGTTCTACGAAAATGTGTGGAAGGCAAAATAACAAACTTATAACGGCATTTGGCAAAAATTGTTAGTGTAAAGTTTTAAGCAAATCAAAAAAAGAGCTGTTTTTGCTGTTGCATTTCTATAGAACCATTTGCGTTTTATTTTTATTTTGAAACGAATAACATGATTCTATTTATGTAATTGACCTTAATTTAATTAATTAGGCTTCCTTTTGCTAATATCGTCTGAAAAATACGATTCATCATACTGTCAATGAGAGTTTTAAGCAAGTTTGGTTCCAATTGGTCCTATTCTCTTATTATTGCCCTTTTCAACTCTTCAATGGAATCATATTGTTTTTGATTGTTGTAAATCCTTCAGACTAGTATTCCCCATATGTTTACCATCGGATTTAGCTCTGGGGAACAAGCCGGCCAGTCCATAACATCAATGGATTTTCCAGAAAACCAAGGCATGGTTTCGCGACTCACGTGAATTCTGGCATTATCTTGTTGGAATGTCCATTCTGTTTCCGGATTTTGTCTTATAAATGGCGCTAGGCTCTTTCCGAGGACATTAATGTAGTCGCTGCTCTTCATTTTCGAGGATACAAATTGAATTTCTAGACAGCCTAATGCAGAAAAAGCCGCCCAAGTCATAAGGCTTCCTCCTCCAAAGTTTCGCTTTGAAAACACCAACGGCTCCTTTCTAACATCATGCCAATACCCTCGGAAACCGTCTGGACCATCCAGGTTCCACTTATTTTCATCAGAAAATATGACCTTAAACAAGAAAAGTTATTAAAAACCATCACACAGCGGTGGTGCATTTTTCGCTTATGGATTCCCAGTTTCAGGCCATATTTTCGTTTGCGAATCCCAACCTAGCCTGCTTATGGCGTTGTAATAGTCTCAGAGTAGCCTTCATTATAGCGTACGTAATGTGTTCGCTTCGCTTTAAAAGCCCGGAAATAGTCGAACGATGGACTGGAACGTCAACAATCTTTTGTAAGTCCGACAAACTTTGGGTTGAGTTACTCGCAGCCCTCAAAATTTTACGTTCTTCGCGATGTTCTAATTTTTTTTTTCTTCCCCCAGAATTTATTAGCCCGTAGCCCACCGGATCTTTCAAAAATTCCATAATTAGGTGATAATTTCGATAAGTTTTCCTCGCAATTTCCCTAAATCCCATATTGTGCTCTCTAAAAGCCAACATTCTTCCTTTGTCAACATCTGTCAATCTTTTTCCACGCGGCATAATTAAATTTCACAATTTTTTTAACTTTACTTGATCAAACAACTGATAAAAACTTATTAAAATAGCTTACAAGCGAATAAAATGCAAGTGGTTCTATAGAAATGCAACAGTAAAAAAAGCTCTTTTTTTGATTTGCTTAAAACTTTACACTAACAATTTTTACCAAATATCGTTATAAGTTAGTTATTTTGCCTTCCACATATTTTCGTAGAACATTGTGATACCCTACAGTCCTTCGTTTTTAAGAAATCAAAAATTTTTAGGTGGTTCTATAATTTTGCAACGCACCTTATAAAAGAAAGTCGTGTTAGTTACACTATTTATAACTCAAGAATGGCTGAACCGATTTGGCTGAAAATTGGTGGGGAGGTAGCTTAGAACCAGGACATAGGATAGGATAGGTTTTTTTTCGTCCATCCGTCTGTCCATCCCCATACAAGAAACATTTTGATTTGTATGGCAGCTATACGATCCAGTAATCCCACAATCTTGAAATTTGGATGGTTCGTCGCTATACATCAGAAACTTATATTGTCGAAATTTCAGTTTGATCGGATTACTAGGGAGGGTACGTCCCATACAAACCCAATTTTAAAATTCAGGTTCTTATTCGAAAAACTTTTCTGTTTTTTGTTCTATCGAAATGGAATTTAGATACTATAAGGTTTTGATATGGGTGCGGTACATTTGTTGGAATCGGTCAAATCGAACCACTAGGGGGAGTACCTCCCATACAAAACTCAATCCGGTACGGAATCCTCCGTGAACGAGTCTGACTCGGACTTGGCCCATTTTTGTTTTAATAACTGAGCACGCACAGGGGACGTAGCAACGCAGGCCGGGTAACGCTACTTCATAAATAAATCATATTTGTTGTTCTTGAATTGGAACTAATTTTATTAAATTTTGAATATACTATTACAGTTTCTAAGAACTAAAGTAATGTAATATACCAATTTAATTCTAACTAACTTAGACCTTGATTATTCGATAGCCTAAATCTTTCATTGGTAAGGTTACACAGATCAAGAACACCAAAAAAAAAAGAAAAACTGATTGATAGTCAGATAAACAGACGAACGGACATCAGATAGTCTAGAGGGTTGAAATTTTCAGAGAATGTGTAGTTCAATCCGGGCATCAGCAACAAATACTAAAATTAAAATATTTTCGAAAACTTAAAGGGTTCCCAATACAAGAAACATTTTAGTTTGTATGGCAGCTATACGATCCACGATCATGAAATTTGGATGGTTGGTGGCTATACATCAGAAACTTATATTGTCGAAATTTCAGTTTGATCGGACCATACAAACCCCTCCGTGTACGAGTCTCACTTGCACTTGGCCCATTTCTTTTTTTTTTTAATAACTGGGCACGCACAGGGGACGTAGCAACGCACGCCGGGTAAGGCTAGTAATACTATAAAAAAAATTTGAGAATAAAAAAAAAGTTGTATATCAAAAACGGAGCTAATCAAAAACACGTTTGTCTCGCTTGAGATTCACTACTTGTATGCTCTCTTTTCTCTCTTTTTTGTGTGAGCGCATAAGAGTATAGCCAAAGACCATTTCGCTCTCTCTGAATTTTGGTGTGGGGTGAGGAATTTTGTTTTTTGTTATATATCGCTAGAAAAGCATCGAAAGCCTCAACGGTCTACAACCGAGTGTGGGACTTTAAGCCACTAAAAACTACTGCCCATGTCCCAATGTCCCCCAGGAACTATTTTTAAATATTTCTTCGGAAGGGAAAAGGTTGAGCATCACTGATCAACGTCTGTCCTAAGTTTTGTGGGTCTCCGCATGTACTGTTTGTCAGTAGGTCTTTCCTACATATCAACAAACTAAAAGTTAGTCGAACACACCGAGTGCCCAACGAGTATTTTTCTCACGCAATCGTTCAGCGGCTCTGCCACGTTCCAGTGTGCGGAGAGTACTCATTATGGCAATCATAGCAATTTTCACTGTTTGCCATTTCTCCGGAAATTGACACATATGTCGCACCAAATTTCCAACTGTGGGTGGTTCATCAAAACACTCTTCAATACGTGCTCTCTCCACAGTAAATCGGGGCTGGGCATCTTCGACGGTACCAACGCAAAAAAGACAGAAAGGGATCCTCCTCACGCTTAAAACGGTGCAGGTAGTGTTTAAAGCACTCGTGTCCACTGAGCATCTGTGTCATATAGAAATCCACTTCACTGTGGGACCGTGATATCCATACATCCAGTCTTGGAATCAAGGAGAAAGTCCTTCGCCCTTTTTCAGATGTATCCCACTTTCTTTGCCATTCTTGGATGCTGCACCGATGCTTTTCATCTTTAGATGCTCCAGCACCTGCGATAATTGTACGTTGCAACTCACGTGCCATTATGTCGATAGGTAGCATGGACGCTAACACATCTATCGCCACATCCGACACCGTGCGAAAGCCACTTGCAACAGGCAGCGCGCTCAGTCGCGCTGTATATGAGCTCTTTAGTGTTGCGTCAGCCCATACTGGTGCTGCATATAGCATTATAGAGGCGATTACCCTGGCTAATAGCCTCCGCTTGTATGCTCGGGGCCCACGTATGTTTGCCATTATGCGGGATAAGGCTCCAATAACTTTAACTGCCTTATTGTTTACGTTGACCATGTGATCCTTGAAGGTCAGCCTAGCATCAATTAACACTCCCAGGTACCTAATAGAAGGCTGGGAGGTTATATAAGCATCTCCTACACGAAACACGAAAGACTCTCGTACTTTCCGTGTGAACAGGAGGACCGCTTCCCTTTTTTCGGCTGTCAACTCCAGGTGAGCTTGATTAAGCCAGGACCGGACTTTGACTGTAGCTAAACTACTGAGCGAAGCGAGCAGGAGGTTGGCCCCCTAGTACTTACAATTTTACTTTTGTCGTATTTTACTTGAATACATAAATACGTATTTTGTTCAGATTAAATAGAACATTGAAAAAGTGTTTGATTATATGATAATCTATTTATTTACTATTATATAATTATAATTAATTAATTTATAAAATTATAAAAATAATTTAGTATTGATATTATTTACACTAAATAAAGCATTTATTTATAATCAACTTCATTTTACATAATCATTATCGTGCGGATAATGGGCCGATTTCAACTGACAGTCGATCTATGCTAAATATTTCTTTAATTTTTTATTTTATTTAATAATTTGACAGATTTTCGCTTTTGCATTTTTTTTTTTCCAATCCATAGATTACAGGAATGTGAGCCAATCATTAAAAGTAAACTTTTTTTACATTTGAAAAGTTAAAGTCTTTAAATAATGTTCCAAGAGTTCATTTTATTTTCAGACATAACAAAAAGACTACAAAATGCAAAAAGAGTTCATGATGTGAAGTGTGTGTAAACTTTGGTGATTCCAAAGTTTATATTTTATATTGTTTTCAGTTGTTTTATGTGTTAATATGCATTAACCGTTTCACTAAATCTCTTTTCACCAACAATTAAAACAATTAAAATATTAGAAAAATTAATTTTAAGGGAACAATACAGTATTTTTACTGAAAACAAAAAACAATTTAAAATTTTTGATTTTTTCCTTTATTGAAAACCTCATAAAATTGTTTCATAAATATAAAAACTTAAATTATAAGAAAATTATAATTAATCTTTAAAACTTAAATCTTCGAATATGTGAAATAAAACTGAATTTTAACGTTCTTACTATTGTTTTCAATTTTGCACTATTAATTTCACTATCGAATATTACGCTTAAATAAAAAATCAATTTTACTATTTTTCTGAGTGAATGTGGACATGATGTTTATTTAAATAAAATTAAAATGCTAAAACAAACGTAGATTTTTCTTTTGTTTTGTTTTTTTCTTCAAACTTTTTTGATTCTAAATGTGGTACAACAAAAGTTCAACTTCAAATATGGTTTGTCTTTTTTTCCCTATCTTTTTGTGACTGTCGATAGTCTTTCAAAATCTATCGTCTATTATCGATGGTCAAGACTATTGATAGTTTGCCAGTACTAGCTGTAATATTTATGTATATTTGTAGTTGATTTTATGATTGGTGTTCTTAATGTTGTTTATAAAAATTCTTTACTCTTCACACATTATTTTAGGGTTTCCTTTTATATTTCGAAAATCAATAAAATATGACATCTGCATCGTGAAGTTTAACATTTTTACGCAAAAAAATATTCAGAACGTTTTGACGTTTTGTTCGCGGACGGAAATAGTCGCCTTCCTCTTTCTCATAAATAGCATATGTGGTCCCCGTAGAACGGTCAATTCTGAATGCCAAAAGTCTTTAACGAATTGAGAAAAACAAGCCGGTAAAGACAAATCATTCTTCATCCGCACAATACGTGGTTTGACACGAAGACTCATACAAGACTGATTATAAAACATCGAATAGATGGCCGTATAGTCAAGATTTGCCGATCAATGACAAACAACGAGGTCAACGACTCCTAAAAAAAGAGTTGATGCGTCCAAAACACATGTTTTGAAAATACCTTATAGAGTGGCAAAAATATTTCAAAATTTGGATCATGTGAATACAAAAATGTATTGATCTTCATGTAGAATATCTACATATTTTAAAACCTATGCAAAATATTTGTTTGTTTTCTCTATTACCGGAATTTAAAATGTAACCCTGGTTATAATGTCTCTTTCTATAATATTTGTATTGTATTGTAGATAATTTAGGAAGTCCTATGGAAGTAAATAAAGTGGAAAAGTTCCGCCATTGATAATAACTTTACATTGTGCATGCCCGCACATGACAAACATATACATTTCTATTAATTTCGATTACTTCGATATTTTATTTTTATACTCTTCACGGAAGTGAATAGTATATTCTTGATCAGCTCGAGACAAATTGTTTAAACCATGTCCGTCTGTATGTATGCAAAGTAGTCCCTCAGTTTTTGAGCTAGAGAGCTGAAATTTTGCACGAACCTTTCTTTTTACCATACACGGTACAGCCGAAGCGGCCCTCTAGGGATGGTACCTCACATTTGAATTCACTGCCTTATTAGAAAAACTTTTTTGTTTTTCGTTCTATCGAACTGAAACTTCGACACTATCAGTTTTCAAGATAGGCGCAGTACAATTGTTGGAACTAGCCGAATCGGACCACTAGGGTGGATACCTCCCATACAAATTGAATTCATGTTCTTATTAGAAAAACTGTTTTGTTTCTCGTCCTATCGAACTGAAACTTGTACACCATCAGTTTCCAAAACAGGCGAAGGATATTTGTCGGAATCAGCCGAATCGGACCACTAGAAGGGTTCCTCTCATAAGAACCACCCACTTGAGTTTATGTTCTTATTAGAAAACGACAATATGCTTGTATTAAATATTTCTTGGTAAAAATATCGTTGCGAATAAAGTTTAAATACTACAACTGCATGAAGAGTATTTCATCTTCGGCATAGTCGAAGGTAACATTCTTTCTATTTTATGTTATTAAAATTAACATCGTGAACACTTTTTTTGTTTTTTTGATTCTTTTCTCCATGCATTTCAATTCGATTGATTATGATTCAATGGTTTTCTCATCATGCACTAAAGTAACTTTTCTACATTTTCTTAAAAGATTTGACCAGACTTAGTATATCATTAAACTTTTCGCTCTGTACTATAATATTTAAATGTTGCACAGTAGCAAGCTATCGGTGGAACCGAAAATATTTAATTTTTATCATTGTATACAATGTATTATAATTATTATTATTACTTTTATTTTTGATTGTATGTAATAAATTATATTCTTAAATATTTTGTATTGTTTTATAATTTCGATTTGTGGCAGGGAAAATGAACCCCTTAATTCATTCATCTTTTTTTCTAAAACTTGAGTAAAAGGACTAAGGAACGGTGGTTAAATGTTGAAATAAGAAATAAGGGTGAGTGCCAGAAATCGCCGACGGTTTTGAGTTAAAAGAGTTTCAATTTTACCTAAAAAAAATTTGTAGGTGTGCAAACAGATTGGATGATTTCATTTTTCGAATATTGATGTTCGAATGACTCTTCTTTGGTGTCTCTTGCTTGTATTTACACTTGCGAAACAACTACAATATTTTGACATTTCTCATTCCCTCTGACATCCCTTACTCTACAAAAGCAAAGATACGCGAAAGAAAATAAACAAAAATCACGAGACAGATTACTACCGCAGAATCACTACATAGAAACTATTTGACTTCAACAGCACGTACACACAGCATCAAAAGAAAGTGAACACATTAGTGTTTTGAATTAAAAGTTTTATAATTATGTATTAATGAATACAAAATAAAAAGTTAGTATGCAGAATTCAAGGCTTACGTTTTAGGAGTCGATTTCAATTTAAAGTGTAATCAAAATAAATACACAACCAAAAATAATTGACATTAATTAAAAAAAGTCCAAATTTTACGCGTCAAAAAAAAGGGAACAGTATATACAAAGTGGCAAATATTAAGTTAAAATATTACACTTTTTTAAATTTTAATATTTTGTATTTTTCCCTTTAGATTGCACAACCGCCTTAAATCTCTTTGGCATCGACTGGACAAGGTTTTTTGTCACATCAGGAGAGATTTTGACCCATTCTTCCATTAGACACTTCTTTAGGTCTTCCTTGCTCAAAATCGTCCTCTGCCTGATCTTCCGGTCCAGGTGTTCCCACAAATGCTCAATTGGATTGAGGTCTGGAGATTGTGACGGATGGTCAAATGTCTTAGGGGTCCTATACAGTAGCCATTCCTTCAGAATTCTCGCTGTATGTTTTGGATCGTTATCTTGTTGGAAGATCCGATTGCCCAAGAGGCCTATTTTGTCGACACTGGGGCGACATTGTTTTGGAAAATGTTTAAGCAATCCATCTTATTTATTGTTGATTCAATGAAAACCAGATTTCCGACTCCAAATGCCGCCATACAGCCCCAAACCATAACTGAGACCCCATCTTGCTTAACTGTGTTGGTTACACAACTTTCTTTAAATGCTTCATTAGTGGTACGCCATATTTTTGATGTCTTTTTGGCACGAAAAATTTCAGTAAAAAGAATGTTTTCCCAAATGTATTTTTGGCGAAATCCACGCGCTTGCTTTGATTTACCTTTGATATGAATGGCTTTTTGCGGGGTATTCGTCCGTGTAGGCCATTTTTATGAAGGACTCTCCTGACCGTACTCGCGCTTACTGATTTGTCTGATGCCTGGGTAATATTTTCTGAAATTTTGACTGCACTTGAGGCTGGATTTGCCTTTACTTTTCTTACTACAGCTCTAACTTGAGTATCAGTAAGTCGCTTTGGACACCCAGCTCTCGGCCAATCTTCTAACTGACGATGTGTGGTATATTTGTCAATTATTTTTTTTATTGTGCTAGGGCCCCTGCCTACAATTTCGGCAATTTCACGCAAAGATTTGCCTTTCTCTCGTAATTCTAATATGATTTTTCGAGTGCCACTAGATGTTTGATTTCCCATGGTAAGAATATTTTTTTTTCACTCAAAGTAACATTTAACATAACAAAGCACATGAGTAATAATCGATTTCCATAAAAAATTAGGTTATTCCCCGAATTATAGAAAAAAAGAAAAATAAAAGTGAAAAGTGTTCACTTTTTTTTTGACGCGTAAAATTTGGAATTTTTTTAATTAATGTGAATTATTTTTAGTTGTGTATTGATTATGATTACACTTTAAATTGAAATTGACTCCTAAAATGTAAGCCTTGAATTCTGCATACTAACTTTTTATTTTGTATTCATTAATACATAATTATAAAACTTTTAATTCAAAACACTAATGTGTTCACTTTCTTTTGACGCTGTGTGTATATAAATTGCAAACATGCTAACTTTTAGCAATGAGATTATTAAAACTTTTAACTTTCCAAGCATTTTTAAAATAAATTGAAAGCATCACAGTTTTTTTTTTTATCAATATTGGTAGTTTATTTTACAACTAATTAAATAGCAGACAAATTTGTGTTTTCGAAAATGTTAAAACTTGAATGCGAGCAGTTGCCATCATTTGCACACTTTGTTTTTCGCTATAAAAGTCAGAGATTACAAAACAATCGAAAAAGATTTATGGCACACCGAGAATTGTAATTAGATTGATATGGGGTTGACAGAGATTTCTGGCACATGCCTGATTAAGTAAATTTACAAATAATTGTCTTTGAATGACAATGACAATGAATTCCATACATACATATTTCCTTTATCATTAAAATTACTCTCAACTGGGACTTAACTATCCTTAATAACTACGAATGTTTTTTTATTAAAAAGTGTATTTATGTGTGTTTAAATGAATTTATATGTATATGTATATGGTGTGTGTTTATCAACAATGTGTTAGCCTAAAACTATGCACACGAAAAATTAAAATACTATTTTTAAATATAAAAACAAATACATACCAGTGGTGGAAAAAATAATAGAAACAAGCAAAAAAAAACTTATATTTTTAAAAAAAAAATTTAATTAAAAACTTTTATAAAATAATGAGTATCCAAATATTTCCTATACTCATATTTACATTAAAAAAACAACTAAAATTCAATAAAAACATAACGTAAAATAAAAATGTATTCCATCTTCCAATTTGCTATTGAAAAAAATAATAGAAACAAAACGAAAAAAAATAAAAATCATCAATCCATATAGTAGCCAATAAGTTAAAAATACTTCAAATTAATATTTGGTCGCCCCGCCTTTTTTCCGCATTACTTCTATACATCTACGACTCATAGAATTCACTAGATTCTCTCATGTTTCCGGTGGTATCGAATACCATTGCTCCTTGACTTTCTCTCAAAGTTGTTGCTTATTTCTTGCTTTGAAGTTACTGAGACGTTTCTTTAAGACTCCTCATAGATGCTCTATGGGGTTAAGGTCGGGTGATTGCGATGGCCACTCCATTACCGTTACTTGATTGTCGCTAAACCATTTCTTTACAAGCTTTGACGAATGCTTGGGGTCGTTGTTCTGCATGAATTCCCATTTTAGAGGCATTTCCTCTTCAGCGAATGGGAACATCGTTGTCCTTAATCTGGTGCACACATTTTACCATCTATCAAATGTATCGGACCCACACCGGTTGAAGAAAAAACAGCCCCATAACATTATGGAACCTCCGCCATGTTTAAAAGTTTTTTTGGTGTACTTTGGGTGATATGCCGACTTTGCAGGACGCCGTACGTATACTTTCCCATCGGATCTTATCAAATTAATTTTAGTTTCATCCGACCACAGGACATTTTTCCAATTAGGGCGGCCAATGTGTCGAGTAGAAAACGCTAGTCTCCGTTTAATGTTTTGTGCATACAATAATGGTACCTTCCGTGGACTTTTAGCCGGTAAATTTTCTTCTACCAATCTGTTTCTAATAGTTCTACTATTCACTTCAAGATTTAGGTCCGAAGTTTTGAAAGGGCTTTTTTTTGCTGTAGCGCACCAACAGTCTGTCTTGGCGATCAGTGGTTTTCCGCTTTCTTTCCCTGATCTCAATCTTCTTTTCAGCAAGAATTGCAGTAAAATCCTTTTTCTTGGAGCACTTCATCATCTTCGCAGTTTCTTCCATTGTTTTACCTTTTTCACGAAGAGTTCGCATCAGTTTCTGCTCCGTTTCAGTTGAATGGTTCCCTCGCCCCATTGAAGATTTTTTTTAAAAAATTGTAAGAGTAACCGCTAGTAAAGTAATTAATTTTTGTTTTTTAAACTTATCTACAAATAAAACTCACTAAGAGAATTGATTTAAAATTTTAATTACCTTTTAAAATGCAAAAACCAAACTTGTTTCTATTATTTTTTCCAAGACCAAACACGTGCTTTCATCACTTAAACAGAAGTAAAACGAAAATGAATTGAAATAGAAACAAAAACAGATAACGGCAAGATCTACCGTTACTAACAGCTGCCTTACAGTAATAAACATCAACTAAGAACGTTTAAATATAAACAAAAAAAGGAATTTAAAAAAAATTTTTTTTTTGTTTCTATTATTTTTTCCACCACTGTATGTATTACACGACTCAACTTCATTTGCAACTTTTTGCGGTACGCCACATTCAACAACAAATTTCTCACGACCACGAACATCGTGACCTAAGTACAAGCAATATATATATGTACCATATATGCATCTCTTAAGCATACAAATACAATACTTATTGAATATTAGAAAAAAAAAAATAATAAACAAAAAAAAGTAAGAAGTTTAACTGCGACTATGCCGAAGTTGGTATATAAGTATATATATACTCTTCACGCACCCCTTGAAAAATATTTTTGCCTACGCTCTGTGATAAAGCGTTCAGAAATATTTAATTTAGTACACATAGAGAATTCAACACTGAGACCAAAATATTTGTATGTGAGCTTTACGATCCAGTAATCCTAGGGTCTTAAAATCGACACGGTTATTGAATATGGATCAGACACTTGTACAGTTCAAATTTCAGTTCGATAACACAAAAAAGTTTTTCTAATAAAAACATAAATTTGGGATTGGGCTTGTATGGTGGCTATACGATCCAGTAACTCTAGGGTCTTGATATTAACGCATTTCATGGACACTGATTAGAAACATATAGTGTCCAAGTTTCAGTTGGATATCTAAAAATAAACATGAATTTTAGTGGGTGTTTGTATTGGAGGTACCCCCTAAAGGGCCGATTCAGCTAGTTCCGATAAATGTGCCCTGCACTTGTCTTTGATAATGTCTAAGTTTCAGTTCGATAGGACAAAAAACAAAAAATTTTTTCTAATAAGAACATGAATTTAAATGGTTGGTTTTTACGAGAGGTACTCTCTATTGGTCCGACATGTGGTCTAGTAAAAAGAAATGTTATTGCAATTTAGCTCTCTAGCTCAAAAACTGAGAGGCTAGTTTGGATTCATACAGACGCACATGCATCGTATTGTCGAGCTTAACATGAATATATATGTATATGTACTTTATGGGGTCTCTGATGTATCTTTCTGCCTGTTACAAACTTCATGACAATTACTGCGTGAAGAGTATAAAAAAATAAAAAATGTATAAAAAATTAAATAAGTAGAATAGTTAAAACATGGTAACTTTTCATTGTTATAAATCTTTGCTTCGTGTTGTGTTTCGTTTTTAATTTTAATCGTTGTTGTTTCATTCGTTGTTTACTGTGAAATGATAATTGATTTTTCGTTGTTGACGTAAGAAATTGAAAAAACAAAATAATCTTTAAGTTGCTCTTCCAACTTTTTACATCTTTACAAGAAGAATACACAACTCTCAAAACAAGAAATCAATTGATGTTGATGCTTCTGCAATATTAGTCCTAGCCTATATGGTTTTGTAAATGACAGTTTGTATTGTATGTATTGTAGTATATGAAATAGATGGATAGATGGCTTAGTTATATTAAAGTTTAAATGCTTATCTTATTTTATATAATTTTTTTTTTCTCATTTGCTTCTGTTTTGCTTTTTTTATTTTCTCTTCTGCTACACAACTTTTCTAATTATTTCACATATTCGATTAATATTCTCACACGATGATTTCACGTATGACGCGTCGATTTCGTGAGTTGGGAGTGGTCGAGTACTCGCCTTCGTAACTTTCATCATAGCTGAGGGACATGTGCTGCTGTGGCGGTAACACGTCATCTTGTTCCATTTGCTCCATGTTATAGGGATTTGGGAGGCCACTTACGTCGTGATATGGTGAATCTGTAAAAGGACATGATATAAACTAAGTATTAAATGAGTTTTAAAACTTTTCACTTTCATCAATCAGAAATTTTAGCTACACTTGATTTTAACTTAACTAAACCAAAAGGGAAATTCAACCAAAATTATTATTAAATGAAATCAAAGACAATTCAAAAGTTGATAAAAGAAAATGTAAAGAATATTTTGCCTATTTATCAATTAATGACAGTGTAGCGTGTACGTAAATGATTTTTTGGAAAATTTAAGAATTATATATTATTATGTATGATAAAAATTATACAAGGACGGTCGCAAAATAAACGAGACTTTTTCAAAATCTGTATTTATAGTGACGCTTTCTTTTGACGGGAGTACAAGAAGGAAAGGTACATCCTTCTCTGACATTCTGTCAAAATTTCATGAGCAATGGACAATTGAAAGACGAGTTATTGCTTTTTTAGTGACAGTGTGTCCCGTCAAAAGATAGCGTCACTATAAATAGAGATTTTGAAAAGTCTCATTTACTTTGCGACAGACCTTATATAAGTTCAAGCACTTACTTCGGACGCTCACCGTTAGAGCGTGATATCCTGAATTATGTCCGCTAAAGTTTATTTTTTAATCACATTATTTGTGTATTTTTTTTTTTTTTTTTTTTTTGTTGGCGGTTAATAGAAGAGAAAAATTAGGAATAGTAATAATGGCATTAAATGAAATACAACAGTTGGGAACTTGTTAAGACAAGCTTTCAACATCAAATCAGTTATAGTGCTTACGTGCAAGATGCCACTTAGATGCGGATAAGTTTATGCATTTACGTCTATAACTAAGCAACTACATACTCGTACATATTTTATGTAGGATTTAATTAGGAACAAAACATCTTTGCCAAGATAATCGATGGTCATAAATAACACTTTTAAGATAATCCGATTAGATCCATATTGTTACCGTATGGAGGTAAACGATCATGTAGAACTGTGTGTCTATGATATTTTTATCGATCTTGTTCACTCAGCAGGACAACAACAATGCCAAATCAAAGGATTTCTGTTACCAACTTGGACATCGTGAGATAGCACTGTAATTGTTCATTGTTTCCAGTAGTTTATATTTTTATATTATCTCAAATTATAAATCTAACGCCAGATAGTTTACTATGAAAAGAAAACCAAATCAAAGACTTTTCAAAAATGGAATATACTTGTACATTTTTTTTACTAATCGCAGTACACTTGTCGGAACCAGTCGCATCGGACCACTAGGGAGTATCTCTCGTACAAACCACCCATTTAAATTCATGTTCTTATTGTTTTTTGTCCTATCGAACTGAAACTTAGGCACTATCAGTTTCAAAGACAGGCGCAGGACATATGTCGGAACCAGCCGAATTGGACCACTAGGGGGGTACCCCGGGGATTTAAAACAACTTCTCCAGTTTCACATCCGGTCAGTATTGTGCACTCTATTATGAAGTTTTTTAATGAATTTATCTGTAAACGTGTACCATTGCACAATTTTGGTGTTTGGTGGATTAAGGTTACGTAATAAAATAATGGGCACCCTACTTTTAAAACAAATTTATTTGAGGCCAAACCAGAAGGCTCTAGGGAATTAAGAAATTCTGTTGGGAAATGAACAGCCTCTTCCAGATCAATAGCTTTGTCTACAGAGTAGTATGTTTGAGTCAGTCCATTGATCTTTGACAGAATCCAATCATTTACTTTAACTATTTGATCGTTGGTAGGTGAAAAAAAAAGCTCTCTCTATAACCAAGAAATTGTCTTAGAACTTATGCTATCAATTTCAGGATAAACCTTTTCTACCAATTCTTGAAGGTCATTTACCAAACCGCAAATGTTTCCATTCTCAAGATTAATTCTTCCATTGTCGTGGCATCTGTTCATTTCCTTTTTTGAGCAAAAACTATGCAAAATTCCGCTTTCCATGTGTAGGCAACAAAACTCTCATATTTGTTTTGAGTTCTAATATATTCACATACGACCACAGGTAAGATCTTTTCAATTTTCTTGTCACAACCGAAAGGCACATGAGAATAATATTGTGCACCCACCAATAGCTGAGCTTGTGCGGCGCAAATCGCGCAATGTTCTATCTAAAGCTTCAACGGAAGACTTGTTTGACATTGTAGCTTCGTTCCAAACAAATAATGAACAGATGCATATCAATTTTCCAGTATTGCTTTGTTTTGAAAGACTACATACACTGGTAGTATATCTTCAGTAGGAATTTTTAGAGGAGAGTAAAATTGTAGCTTGAATTCCGGATGATGCAACAGCTATTGCAATTTTACCAATAGATCTTACTTTAGTTAATTAAGAATGTTTTTCCCGTATTTCCAGGAGCATCAAGGAAAAATATTTCCTATCAACCCTTTTTTTGATCGATGTTCATCTTGAGCTATAATTTGTAATAGTGTATGTTGATCATAGGATGTTTCTCTTATGTATTCACTGTTTAAATTCAAGTCAGCTATATTTATAGGCATCGGCAGCCCAAAATCTTTAATTGATATACCCGAAAGAACTTCTACTACGTTGTTTAATTCTAACAAAGCTTCGTTATAAATATTATTATCATATTAGACATCTGGCATTATCTCTCTTCGTCGCTGAATCAGTATGTCTTCAGCCAAATTTGCTTGATACTTATTCAAGAGAAATAGAGAGTCGGTCACTTGGCAAAATGTTACAATAATGGCAAACAAATACCTCAATGACCTTGCTGAACAGCAAATAGCAGCTTCCGAAATTGTATAATCCCAATGGGAGTTATCTTCTAAGAGACTCATCTCTTTGCAAGCTGCTTGATACGTATTATCAGTTACGCCTTGGATAGTCCTAAGCTGTCCGAAAGATGATGGACCGTTTACTATGTGAAGTAACATTCTCAAATAAAAACATTCGCTGTTGTTGGGATGAACTACATAAACCCTCACCAGAGCAAATGTTTTTTTTATTTCCGGAAACCCTTTGACTGGAGCCCCTTGTTTTCTGTGTTAGAAGGTCTTAGCAGTATGTCAAGGTTTTTGCAAAATTGTCTCGATATTTAGGATATGCGTCGTTATTGGTAGATGTTTGTTTTGTTATAAATAGATCAGGTTTACATTATCTCACATAAGTTGTGGCATCTTGTGATTCTTTCGTGTAAATATCGAAGCCCACCAGTGAATGATGAAGGCAGTATCACTAACTGTCCAATGTCGATGCTGTGTTTATTCGACTGTAAAGTATCATGAAGATCAACGTAGTTTTCTGCTCTCAATTTAGTTTGTTTCGGATATAAGCCAATCGCTCCGATTCAATTTTCGCATATTGATCAACTAAGTATTGGTTCGTTAACATTCCATACCTCAGTAAGACGTATAAAATGCATGCCTTCTCATTATTCGAAAACAATAATAGTTCATTGAAACTGTTTTACGTAGATGTGTTCTAATAACTGGATCAACTTGAGTAATATTTATAGTATATCCGTCTTTTCCCCGACATAGCATCAAAGTAGGATACTGTAAGATGTCATAAGATCGGTGCAACTCAGATATTCTGTGCAAATTGTCGTCACGATTGCGCAATACAATATCTCGTTTATCAAATTGTTGTCCAGGTATCACAACTGCAACTTCACTCGTAGATGGGGCATTATAACGGCCGATGTGTTCTCCAGCAGGTACCTTATTTGCATGGATTACGATATTAAAGTTGGGTGCTCCTGGCGGTACGCTCTCAATAGCAGTTTTGAAAGACTGTATGTAGCTGTTATGCAAATGTAACAAATCTTGTAAAAGTTTTCCCAAACTTTGATCCATTGGTTGTGCGACACTGCACGACCTCGCAGATTCTTGTACACTAAACAAATGTTTCCTTTACCTAATAGTATGGCTTAAATGATACTAATAATTAAACTTATATGATAATAATTATTACTTTAATTTAATTCTAAAATCACATTTGAAGAAACTTTGCTGTGTAAACAATGAGAAGCTGCAATATTGCAGTGCCAGTAAATGTTTTTTAAATAAATTATTACACCATGACACTCACTCACGAAAAAACGCATTCCCATTTTCATTTCTTTTGGAATGTTGAATCAGTCTTTGGTCAATAAGTTTGTACGGTGCAGTTTATAAGAACTTTTGCACATTTAGTTAATAAAAAATGAGATCAAATAATGCAAATTTAACAACAACACATTCTGTCTCTTTTGCTACGATCTCAGTAAAAATAATTCAGAAAGAAAAGAGCGAATAGCGCAATACTCTTGTTCGCAATCAGTTATCAATAAATGATATGAGTAAATATAACAATAACAAAACACACAAAGTTTAAGAAGAAGCATAGCATCAACAACGTAAAAAACGTAAGAAAAATTTTGTGCGTGATTTTGCAAAAATGAATATGTATAGTGACTGAATAAAATATTTTTATTATTGAATCAATTATTTATGTACCTGCAAACCTTTCTAAGAAAATTCTTTAATTAACAGTGCAAACAGTATCAAAACACGTTGCATGGTTTAGGAGAAATCAGTATTCTATTTCTTATTTCTATTTATTCTTGACATTTCGACTTGGCTTTATACTATTAGGGTCTGCACTCTAACGTTTATTTGGAGTTTATTTAATGTATACAGTGTATACGCTATATAAACTCCATAGAAAAAAAATATACGCTAAGCCGTATATAAGGTGCGTTGCAAAATTATAGAACCACCTAAAAATTTTTGATTTCTTAAAAACGAAGGACTGTAGGGTATCACAATGTTCTACGAAAATATGTGGAAGGCAAAATAACTAACTTATAACGATATTTGGTAAAAATTGTTAGTGTAAAGTTTTAAGCAAATCAAAAAAAGAGCTTTTTTTACTGTTGCATTTCTATAGAACCACTTGCATTTTATTCGCTTGTAAGCTATTTTAATAAGTTTTTATCAGTTGTTTGATCAAGTAAAGTTAAAAAAATTGTGAAATTTAATTATGCCGCGTGGAAAAAGATTGACAGATGTTGACAAAGGAAGAATGTTGGCTTTTAGAGAGCACAATATGGGATTTAGGGAAATTGCGAGGAAAACTTATCGAAATTATCACCTAATTATGGAATTTTTGAAAGATCCGGTGGGCTACGGGCTAATAAATTCTGGGGGAAGAAAAAAAAAATTAGAACATCGCGAAGAACGTAAAATTTTGAGGGCTGCGAGTAACTCAACCCAAAGTTTGTCGGACTTACAAAAGATTGTTGACGTTCCAGTCCATCGTTCGACTATTTCCGGGCTTTTAAAGCGAAGCGAACACATTACGTACGCTATAATGAAGGCTACTCTGAGACTATTACAACGCCATAAGCAGGCTAGGTTGGGATTCGCAAACGAAAATATGGCCTGAAACTGGGAATCCATAAGCGAAAAATGCACCACCGCTGTGTGATGGTTTTTAATAACTTTTCTTGTTTAAGGTCATATTTTCTGATGAAAATAAGTGGAACCTGGATGGTCCAGACGGTTTCCGAGGGTATTGGCATGATGTTAGAAAGGAGCCGTTGGTGTTTTCAAAGCGAAACTTTGGAGGAGGAAGCCTTATGACTTGGGCGGCTTTTTCTGCATTAGGCTGTCTAGAAATTCAAATTTGTATCCTCGAAAATGAAGAGCAGCGACTACATTAATGTCCTCGGAAAGAGCCTAGCGCCATTTATAAGACAAAATCCGGAAACAGAATGGACATTCCAACAAGATAATGCCAGAATTCACGTGAGTCGCGAAACCATGCCTTGGTTTTCTGGAAAATCCATTGATGTTATGGACTGGCCGGCTTGTTCCCCAGAGCTAAATCCGATGGTAAACATATGGGGAATACTAGTCTGAAGGATTTACAACAATCAAAAACAATATGATTCCATTGAAGAGTTGAAAAGGGCAATAATAAGAGAATAGGACCAATTGGAACCAAACCTGCTTAAAACTCTCATTGACAGTATGATGAATCGTATTTTTCAGACGATATTAGCAAAAGGAAGCCTAATTAATTAAATTAAGGTCAATTACATAAATAGAATCATGTTATTCGTTTCAAAATAAAAATAAAACGCAAATGGTTCTATAGAAATGCAACAGCAAAAACAGCTCTTTTTTTGATTTGCTTAAAACTTTACACTAACAATTTTTGCCAAATGCCGTTATAAGTTTGTTATTTTGCCTTCCACACATTTTCGTAGAACATTGTGATACCCTACAGTGCTTCGTTTTTAAGAAATCAAAAATTTTTAGGTGGTTCTATAATTTTGCAACGCACCTTATAATCGACGATTGAGTAGGGTAAACCTCGTATACTGCGGCCTGCCAACTTAGTGAATTTTTAAAGAATGGACAAATCCACCAAATCAAGGGTTTCTTTACATGTGAATATGAGATTTCATCTTCCAATTTACTTGTATCTTCTAATTAATGGTAAATAACGTGAATGAAGACATTTATTTTCTTATGTTACATCTTACCATCGTTGTTGGCAAACAATGCCAAGTATAATAAGTTATTTATAGCATAGTCTGTACTTATTTTAATTAATTTCTTTTTTCCGTTTGTTCTTAGCATTTTAAATTGTTTGTTTACATTTGCAAATACGAAAATAGCCGATTCACACTGATACACAGAAAAATCAAAAAGGTGAGTTCACACAATTGTGTCTCAAATACACATTGAGTATATATTGTAACGATAGAGTAAAGACCCTACATGTAAAGCTATTACTTAACTTTACCTTTTTGGCCCAACCTTAAAAAGCCCAATAAACGCCACGCAGTCACTGAAAAAATCTTAACGCTGTGTTACACAGATACAAAGTCAAGTGGCGCCGTCGCAGTCGCTGAAAAAGACTCAATACTGTGTTTGTTCATTGCTGACGTCGTTTTGCTTTTACTGTAACCGTCGCAGAATCAAAAAGACATAAAAGTGCGGTCAGCGATTTTGTAAAAAACTAAATTAAATTTGTCTTTAATCAGTGCGACAATGTAGTTGAAAGAAGCGGTAGTGTAGAGCAAGAGAAAAAGAGATACGCCACGCACCGAGAGCTCAAGTGATTGCAGAACAATATGTCGAAGCAATTACAAAAAACAAAACGAAACAGCATAAGGTGATGTAGAAAAACAGGAATCGAACTTTAATAAAAAGTTTTGCTGCTGGTGCGTCGTGCAAGGGTAGGAATCCACTATAGAAATATTTGCGCAAATAGTTGTTGTTGTAATTTGTATCGTTGCCAACCAACGATACAAACATTTGCACAAATACTTGTGATTGTAGATTGTAGTTTTTAGTTCTTTTTGAAACGCATATAGTGCACACAGCGATTGTGCAACGGCAAACACAAAACATATGCACGTACATATAAGTATATATGTATGTTTACTTCTTCATGTTGTGTTATTTATTGATATTTGTTTTTCATTTATGTATAAATTAAATACGTAGAAGATATGTAAATAGAAAATAAAAGCAAGAATGAGAATGAAAGAAGGGGATGAATAAGCGAAATCCTAAAATGTGGTGCTACTTTAAAACCTTTAACTTTACTTAACAGCCTATTAAGGAAACAAACTGGTGTTTTTCTTAATTTTTTTTTTTTAATTCAATGTTACCTTTGGTTACTTCATGGTATCATAGTTCTAATAAGCAACAAAATGAGATATTAAAAATATAAAATAAAAAGATAAAATTCATAAAACATAAAATTCATAGCAAATAAAATTAATTAAAGTATATATGTGTCTTAATCCTGGAATGAGAGTTCTACTGTTGTTCAATTAGGAGTTGTTACTAGATGGTTATAAAACTGCTAAATCCGTAAGCGACTAAAAATTGTAGCAAGTTGAGAATAAACACAGGAGCCCTATGGTACATAAGAAATGCTAGCACCTGCGCAAGCTCCAAGACTATCCCAATATGTATTGTATATTAGCCTAAACTTTGCTCCAAAATGAAATACACATACGCTTAATGAAAAAGACATTCAAACTTTCCATAGAAAATATGTTAATATATTTCGCCACCAATACAATCATGTAATTTTTATTGTATAAATAACCATTATCTGAGCATTGGCTACGAAATTAGTATATAAGATTTGAAAACTTAGTTTCTAGCAAAAATATTCAATAAAAAAAAGAAATAAAAAAGTTGTTGTAGCCTTAAATACTTGCGGTGTAAGGTATGTCAAGAAACATACAATAAATTTTTACATTTTTAATTACCTAAAGGATTAATTTTAATAAAAAAAAAAACTTTATCAAAAGAACATCACCTAAAAGCTTGAACTTTTAAAGCTTCATGATATTTTTTAAGTTATTTTATAAAACAAGAGAAAGGTACTTTTTGACAGTTAAGAAACCTTAAGATATCTGGGCTACCTCGTGCTTATGCCAAATCAAATAACATCATGGAATTAATTAAGTTTGCCAAAAACTTAAAATTGCAGGTAATGCTCACCATCTCTATCCAACTTCTCATTTTCGTCGTATTACTAAATACAGTTTCCTTATCAACAGCCAAATCCTTAAAAACAGATAGAAAACATTTTCTTTTTTGTATTTTTTATTTATTTTTCAATTTCCTTCCAGCTCTATGCACTTTTCAAATCTTTTTACAAATTTTTAAAACGTTCCTAAAGTAGGATATTGGAAGTTCCTCATTGTTGACCGCTTCATTCGACCTAATTCTCTTAACGACTAGTAATTTCTCCAGGTTTGAACATAGGAAATAGTTACTGAGGCTAAAATTGGAGAATATGCTCATATGGAGTGGTAGTTCGTCGCTTAGTTTATGGATATTTGCCATGGTGACTACACATGTCATGGTGGAAAACAACATTTTTCTTTTCAAAATGCGGTTGCTTTTCTGTCAAATCAATGTCAATGTCGGTGATTGTTTTCTTTTTTTAAGCTATTCAATGAGAATGAGACCGTGTGAATCAAAAAAAAAAACTGCTAGTTTGGATTGCGGTTGAACATACCAAACAGTCCTTTGAAGGAGTACATTTGTGCTTATGGTCAAGTGCCAGCAATGGCGGATGCCATCTCACGGATAGCTGTTTCATATCTAATGTGATGTATCTGCTCAGTTGAGTACATAGAGTCTCGGCCACCTCACGCACTTTCAATTTCCGATCGTTCATGGATTTAGTCGACGATTTCTGAAGTGACCCACTCTTTTCGGAAAAATGAACGTTCGGCGTCACTTGCGCTGCTACGACCACAAAGAATTAGCAATTGGGAAACTTATGCATATTTATATTCCTATCATTACTCTTTCGTTCTTTGTTAATTACATTTCCTTTTTAACTGTCCCGTGATTTACCTTTTTGTAACACCTAAAACAACATAACGTTCAGATGTTCGTTAACACTTCTATGAACTAATGTATATTATTTATTGCATGTTTTACTTTCGGTAATCTTCTACCATTGTCTGTTTTCTTCTTTAATAACTAGTTTACTAATCATTCGCCCTAAGTCTCTGATGATTCATTCTTCCCCTATACCAACCACTCATTAAAATGCAGGGTCTTATTAGGTTTTTGTTTTTTTTTTTGTTTTTTGTACCATCGAACTGAAATTTGGATACTATAAGTGTCTGAGCTGAGTGAAAACTATGACAACTTCGGAATAGCCAAAGAATCTCTTTTAACAAAATAGCCCCAAATCCAATAGAGCTTGCATTGCAATACAATTCTGTTTCCTTGCTATATCTAAAAAGCTTGTTAAATGTAAAATAGGAAACTTTATGTTTATGCCTCCCATATTGTGAGCGGCTTATCCACAGAGGAGAAGTCTTTGATAAATTTACGAAAATATGAGCATATGCGCAAGAAACTTTGTACTTCTATTTTTATTTTTCTATGCCTCCCTTATCAGTATGTACCCCATATCTTGTGCTATTGCATACGAGTACTCTCAATATTTACCTTTGTTTTGAAATAACACACACTTAACAAGTCTAAATTCTAATTTGTTATCTACCAACCATTTAAGAATTTTCATAAGTTCAAAATTTACTGTTGCTATTTACAAATCATACTAATTCATCAAATATTTATCAACCGCTGTAATGTAGGAGTATTTTCTAAGCCAAAAGATACTCTAAGGTATTCGTATTGACCCAGAGGAATTATAAACGACGAACACTTGACTCAATGTAAATATACACTTTTAGTGTCAGAAAACATACTTCGTTTAATTACTCAGTCTTGTTCAGTCAAATCCATACATCCAACTCGGCCATTTACTTTGCCACACAACGGCGATGCGCATTTGGACTCAAATCTTGCTAAGTTTAGTACTTTACAGTGATAAGCCTTTTCTAGAATGATTCTTCTGTAATAAGATTTTTCTTTATACTGAACTGGTTTCCGAAAATGTATTCAGCTTTGATTCGCAACATGTTCCATTTTAAAACTTTCGACTCACCACATTGCTACATCTTTCATTGAGCTCCTCGGCACTTCATTATTATTTTATTTCACCACCACGTTGTTTTTAAAGTTTCGCATTGATGAGTTTGAACGTATCGATATAGCTTTGTCAACAAAAAATCTCTGCCTAGTACAACCGGATATCCCATCAGCTCATTACTGACTGCTAGTAAATTATTTTAACATTTTTGTTAGAAGCAAAAATATGACACGAAACTTTTCAATATATTTTCAATTCAGTTTTGTTAATTCCAAAATAAATTTTGCTTTTGTAAATCTTGTACAGAAATTCGTGATGGTACATTTAAGCATCTTATAAAGCTGGAGACACTTCCCGTGTTTAGGGGCACTCTAAAAATATTGCTTCGTTACACACTAGAATAAATGTTACACTTAAGTAACTAACATAATCATTTCGTTCATCACTTATGAATTTCTTCCTATACTGAGCGCAATTTTTTGCGAAATGTCCAAGCTCTCCTCACGGAAAACAGGCACTAATATGACGTTTTCATTTGTGGAACTCACCAGAGACATGACCTCGACTATTACAGTTACAGCATCTGAGATCCTGCTTATCCGGGAAACTTGTTGAAAGTAAGCTGACACAGGTACTTGAAGCTCTACATCTCGGAAAGAGCGCAGTAGTTCCTCGTTCAAGTCGAAATATTGTAGCTTCACAAGATCATATCGATGAATTATGCTATCTCGAGGTTAAGACTTCTGGACAGCAATAGCTTTTTCTCTGTTGTGCCATACACGTTTTCCATATCTATTAAAATGTGGTAAATTTTTTCTACAACGTACAGTGGGTCAGAGAACGTAGATCATCGTTACCAACGTTGCAATTTTGACACTCACTCTCTAATTGTTCAATCCATGCATTGAAATTGCCATCTCCGTCGTATGTGGGGAGAAATTCTTTCAATGTAACGATGCGTACTGCGCAATTAATGTTTTTGCTTTGTTCATTGGTTTAAAATTTTAGTTTTACCAGATCGTTTTCCAACTGCCAAATTTATTGTTGTTGTTCAGCATTCGTACTTCATCCCGCAGTTTATGAACTTCGTTCTCATCGGGCAATGCAGGAGTTTCATTTATTCCTTGTGTCCAATTCTTCCATTGTTTGTCTTCCCTCTTCAATATTCTATCTATAACATGGCGAGGTTAATTACCACTGCCTGTATTACCATTAAAGTTAACTTAGTCTCTATACATTAAAACACATATAAACACTGCTTCAGCGCACTCAAATTACCAGGTACACTGAGTGACACTCAAAAACTCGTGTGCGACTTACAGCAAAAACCAGTTTCTTGAGTTTGAATGAATATTTTATCAGTTGTGCGAGTATTCAAATTGGGTGAACTCGAATGAGTTCGGATAATGAGTTAACCAAAAGAAGCAAACCATTTTGTTTAATCAGATAATTCGAATTTTTTTTTTTTTTCATTCTGTGTGTGAGGATCGAAGTGTATACGGTACTATTGCTACTTATTTCTTTGCCTCATTATTTTGTTCTGCGTCATCGTCTCGATGCATGTACACACAATATTATTTGCAATGTCGATAAAATTTTTCACTATTTATACGCGTATTTCCAATGTGCTAATTTTTTTTTTTATGATGAATGTATATTAAAAATGATTAGAAAAAGACAACTGCATTTAGATTTTTTATTGAAATAGTTTCATACAGTTTAAATTTATTACTCAAATGAAGTTTTACTACTACTCTTGACATTGCAAACATTTATGAGAATATGTGTACTTGCTCATTCATCATTTCTTCATGTCTTCTTCCTTTCACAACTTGTTACAAAACTCACTCATTAATATTTGGTAAGAATAACTCAAACGCCGTTTTTTGCACTCAATGCACTTTGTAATATACACTACTAAAATCAGGTTACGAACTGTATAAGAATTTATTGACTTGACCTGGTACATCAATCCATTAACACTCTCATTACCTTTCAGTCACTTTAAACATCATCCATTTAAAGATCACACAACGCGCTAAAGCGAATGAACTGATTGAGTTTATAACTTACCTAAATGTTGATCGACACGCTTTTTTGGTTTTTGGACAGATGCGTAGGGATCACTGCAGTAGTCCTGTCTTGATGGATTTTGGCTGTTACGTAAATTGTGATACTCATCTCCTTGTTGGCTTGAAGTTGCAGTCAAATGGGGATATGTTGCGTAGTCATCAACGGCACCATAACCACCATGAGTGAGAGGATCATACCCATAAGGTTGCTGTTCGACATAAGTATTGTGCGGTGCTGCTAAGAGACCCTGCTGATTGCCAGCAGCGGCAGACATCTTTACTTGCCACAACGAGTCCTGAGAATTAACGCTACCGCCATTGTTTGAATTTGAGTAATTGTTCTCCATAAAGCCCATGTTGACCCCTGCAAAAAAAAAAAACCGATATTGTAAATTTAAAAAAAAAAAAATAATTATATGTTTACAACTAAACACACATATTTTTTGTAGCTCATTCTGAAAAACAAGTTATTACTCTATAAATCCATACTTAAACCGGTGTGGGCTCATGGAAGAAAACTTTGGGACATTGCCTCCAACTCAAACATTGAGATCCTTCGACGGTTTCAGTCCAAACTACTGCGTACACTTGTTAAAGCTCCCTGGTACGTGAGAAACTCAATTCTATACAGGGATCTAAAGACTCCCACGATCCGTGAGGAAATCGCAAGAATCGGGAACTCACTCCAGGCTGGAAAGTCATGTTATTCATCTTGCAATCAACCTGCTTGCCAGCACACCCGAAGATTGAATCGGCGGCATCCACTGGATTTGCTGTTCAGAGTTTATTATTAAATTAAAATAGAAACGTAATAAGAGTCTCCTCAATCAAATTCGCTGAATATCGTTTACGATAGATTGCAAATGAAATATAATTTCAAAAAATATATATATATATATATATATATATATATATATATAAAGATATATATGTATTTGCAATTTAAATTTTACTATGTTGACACACAACAAAAATCATCTAAGCCCTTCACAGCAATGGCCAAAAATGTAGTAGACCTGATCAACCAGTTGTCAGCTGCGTTCATTAAAATGGTAGCTGAATAATCTGATTTTAATCACATTTTTCAACAGAAACAATCCCTAAATTACGTCATTTTCCCTTCGGTTGTTTTAAAAAATAATCACCTTTTTCACCTGACCAGCCAAGCAACCTAGTTTTTAATCACTGTAAAAGTTCTATCAGTTAACGATTTCCTTATTTTAGAACCAACCCTAGACACTAAGAAGTAGTACTTAAAAACTAAAAGATCGATACTTAGTAGAGATAATCTGAAATTAGCTTAGATTTTTTCACCTATCATGCAAATATCTGCCTTTTCGTAGAGTAGTGATGAAGTACCAGTGTTTTACATGTTTACCTATCTGAGAAGATTTAAGAACACGGTGCCAAGCACATGGATTGATAAACGTTAATCAACGTCCCCTTGGATATATATCCGCAAGGTACCAAATTTGAGTCATATTTATTTTGTTAAATATGAGTCCCTCCTTGGTGGGGAGTGAGGCCCATCTTACCCCTCTGCTGCTCTCTGGGTCACAGCACCCGGTTGTATAACGCAACTCTCTACCCGCTTTTGGGTATTAAGCCACAGCCACCACGATACTCCCACAAGGTGGCCGTACCCGCTGGCCAGGACGGAAACAAGTTCCGTGGGCTCCAGACCACCCATGGTACCAGAAAAAAGCCTCTGGTCAGACTTCGTACCCGATGTACTACCAATTCTCACTCCAAACAATTCATGGGTTTGTGGCTAAATTTGAACATAGCTCTCTGGAATAGAATGCAGGCTTAGTAACCCACAGATGGCACAGCATAAAGCTATACTCATGGATATAGCTTCCTCACTGTTGGGAGCGAGTTCTATTCCTACCTCTTCAAAAGTTTATGGGTATATATGGGTCTGCAAAGTCGACCCAAAACCCACTAAAAATATTCGCGGACTAAAAAAATTGCTGTTTGAGAAAAATGACCCAACACAAATCATCACATAACGCATGCTCTCTCACACGATGGCTCACACAACAGAAAATTCCCATTTATTTTTATTTTGCAATTCATTTTTAGGGTTCCGGACCCAAAGGGTACCAGAGACTTCGCTGTCCGTCCGTCCTCGGGTCATCTCATAAACCGCAATAGCTAGGGAGTTGAAATTTTCACAGAAGGTGTAGTTCTATCTGGGCATCAAAAACAAATACTAAAACTAATATATTTTCGAAAACTTAAAGGAGTGAGGACTCCTACAAGAAACATTTTGATTTGTATGGCAGTTATACGATCCAGTAAATTCACGGTCTTGAAATTTGGAAGGTTGCTGGCATTACAAACTTACATTGCCGAAATTTCAGTTTGATCGGATTGCTAAGGAGGGTACCTCCCATACAAACCCCCACAAAAATTGTGGTTCTTATTAGAAAAACGTTTTTGTTTTTCGTTATATCGAACTGAAATTTAGAAACGGTACTTCTGTTGGAATCAACCAAATAGGCGACCTAGGAGGGGTATCTCACATACAAACCCCCATTAAAATTCAGGTTCTTATTAGAAAAACTTTTTTATTTTTTGTTTTATCGAACTGAAATTTAGACACTATAAATTCTTGACATAGGCGCTACACATCTGTTGGAATCAGCCAAATCGGCCACCTAGGAGGGGTACCTCCCATACAAACCCACCATTAAAATTCAGGTTCTTGTAGAAAAACTTTTTTTTTTTGGACTATTGAATCCAAAAAATTGATCAAAGAATATGTATTAAATCTATCTGGTTTGGATAAAGGACCTAATGATACATTAAAGCTATTGTTAACTGACCGTGGGCTTCAATGCATCGATGACAAGACAATTGAGAGAACAACACGTTTTGCTTTACTTTTATTTGTGGTATATTTTCGAAAAGGCTCGAAAACGCTCTAAGGTCTTCGCAAATAGCACTAATTTATCAGTAACACTAAAGTTTGCTGGGAGTTGAAATCCAAGCCATTAAATGAACTCACTCAATGTGAGCACGGATCTAGCAAGTGTTATGTTAAAACCGCTGTCTCTCTCTGCGCTGGTCCGCCTAAAAACAGGTATTTTTTGTTGCGCAAACTGCAAAGGTGATCACCCTTCCACCCATCCATCATGCCCTTGTCGAGCATCTTATCAATCGATGATAAAAATAAGACACCAAAACGGTAAACGCACTTCTGGGAAAAAATAACTTATAAAAACTAGCGTCATAATAATAACAACAAAGCTTACTTTAATAAAAGTTCTTTGTTAAATCAATTAGCGACGAACAATGTAAGTAGCAAATCTCAAACAACAAGTGCACCTTTTGGCACTTCATAAATAACAACTTCCAACATTATAAGCAAGCGCTTATGGGTAACAACAACGACGATACGTTTCGACAAACGTCATCTGATCTCTTCTCACATGATGAAATAAGCTCGCTTTAAATGAGCGCTTAGAAAAGCTAAGTATATGCACTAGGAAAAAAGAACAATTCAACATGACAACTCAGATAGCAGTTAAATATGTACACCCGATAAATAATTATTTTATTATTATTAAATTATAATTTAAGAGTACATTTCAACATCATGGGATGGAATGCGCGAGTTATGTTTGTTAGAAAATCAAAAGAGGAATGCTCTACGGAGCTAAAACTTCTTTATTAATTTAGATCGGTCTTAAGACTAACTTATGCTAAAATTCTTCTACGCTTCATACCCTATGATTCAATAAAGATAACGGTTTCATATTCATTTCAATATACTTTGTGCTATGCTTCGTAACTGATCTCTGATTTCTATTTTGTGACTTTGATTTACCCTTCATTACTCATAATGGATTTGGAAGCAGGAATAGCTGTTTGTATTTACTTTACATCTTACCAACAGGGTCGGATTGAGGGTAAATATATAACTCCTCCCACCCTTGTTAAGGAATACTCCTGGATTCCATACTAATTCCATTTCCTTTTTCCAATTCCTTTATCAGTATACAGTCATCACTTAATTTTAATTACAATTATTACAATATATTCTTCATTACAATTTCCTACTGCCTATTTATTTTAAAACTTTATCTATTTTTAATTTAAATTATACTAAGATTCGTAACAATATAATTAATTGGAATGTGAAACAGTAAAATTTAATGAGTCGTTTTGGAGTAATGTTGGTATTTTAATGAGTTTATTTTGTACTAGTCCACATCATATTTATTTTCTCTTCGTTATCGTATATTAATTTACAATTTTGTTCAAAAATGCAATATTTGCTTTTCTTTAATTCTCCTAGCGATTTATTGGGACTATGCATTAATTTTAAAGGTTGCACACAGATGGCGTTATTTACAACAGTATCGCATCTGGCAATACTGTAACTATATTCATGTCAAAGCCTCATCATTAGGCTTTGTTTACCAGTATCTGTCATTTCGCTGAAGTGTACACAACATAGTTTTTTTGTGCTCCGAGTATGTCAACTTTCGTGCCGTCAAAACGCAATTTGCGGGAAGCTTTGTTTTTTTGCTTCAATTTGAAGAAAAATACCACCCAAGCCCGTCAATTGCTGTTGGATGCCTACCCGAACCATACTCCATCGATTTCAACCTGTGAGTACTGGTTTCGACGCTTCAAAAGTGGTGTTTTTGATACCGAGGACAAGGAGCGACCTGGCCAGCCCAAAAGGTTCGAAGCCGCAGAATTGGAGGCATTGCTGGACCAAGACCCGTGCCAAACGCAAGAAGAGCTCGCCGAAACGTTGGACGTTGACCAAGCAACCATTTCCAGACGTCTCAAAGCGATGGGAATGATCCAAAAGCAAGGTAAGTGGGTGCCATACGAGTTGAAGCCGAGAGACGTCGAACGCCGATTTTTCACGTGCGAATTGCTGCTTGAACGACTTGGCCGGAAGGGTTTTTTGCATCGTATTGTGACTGGCGACGAAAAGTGGATCTATTACGATAACCCAAAGCGTAAAAAAACATATGTCAAGCCCGGCCAACCGGCGCCATCGACGTCCAAGCCGAATATTCATGGTTCGAAGCTCATGCTCTGTATTTGGTGGGATCAGAAGGGTGTGGTGTACTATGAGCTGCTCCAACCCAACGAAACCATCTCTGGGGAAGTCTACCGACGTCAATTGATGCGTTTGAGCCGAGCATTGCTTGAAAAACGGTCGGAAACGGTCGAAAGACACGACAAGGTTATTTTGCAGCATGACAACGCTCGGCCGCATGTTGCACAGGTCGTCAAAACATACCTTGGAACGCTCAACTGGGAAGTGCTACCCCCAACCCGCCGTACAGCCCAGACATTGCTCCTTCGGATTACCACTTGTTCCGGGAGATGCAGCGTAAGCTGGCTGGACACCGCTTCTCTTCATATGAAGAGACCAAAAAATGGATCGATTCATTCATAGCCGCCCAGAAGCCGGAATTTTGGAGAAACGGAATCCGGAAATTGAAAGAAAGATAGGAAAAGGTTGTGGCTAGCGACGGACAGTACTTTGAATGATGTATCAATCCATTTTGAAATCGAAATAAAGCCCCATTTTTGGTGAAAAAACCTTTAAAATTAATGCATAGTCCTAATACTTTCTTTATAAATATATGAAGTATTATTTATTTGTATTATAGTTTCTTCTTGACCATCTATCTCATAATTCGACAAGTTTGTTATTGGTATTATTCTGGTCAAATTTGCAACTATATAATCCGTGGGGATTCTGATTGCAAAGATCAATGAATTATTGTCGGTCAATACCGCTACTCGAATGAGTTTTATTTTTCCTAAGTCTATTTTATATTTATTTATTTCGTCCGGTGTTAGTATGGATGAATGGAAAATGTTGTATGTGGCTGAGGCTACTGTGTCTAGTATATGGTTCACTTGTTCGTTCAAATAATTAAGTTTTATTAGTTGGTCATGATAAGTTAAAGTGTCTTTAATGTTATTGTTATTTCGTGAGGGTTTATTACAAGCTGGTTATTGATTGGTAGCTCTATTACTTGTGCTATTATTCACAATATGTATGTATATCTATTATATAAAAATTAAACTTTGTTTGTTTGTTTGTTCGAGTCTTATGCGCGGCAATACCATTCTTCTGATTGCAATGAAATTTTTTGTATGTGAATAGTTGGTTCCCGCCTTGGACATAGGATAGTTTTAGATCCGATATTTGGGGCAGTTGTCGCGTAATTGGTGAATCAATTGTTGCATATAAAGCTTAGAGACATATTTTTAAATTAATCAGGTCGCCTGCGTTAAAACCCTAAGGATACTATGCCAATTTTTGAATTAAATTATTCGATTCGTCTCATTTTTTCAAAAGTATTTCAAGTGCTGTGCAACGCACTACAAATTGTTTTGAATAAATTGAAAGACTCTATAATACAATAATAATGAAGACAAGGCCAGGTGTACGTTGCTGTTCATTTGTCAAGTCACTGGAATTTTTTCTGTGTCTGTCCGGTTGTCCAAAAAAAAAAGCGGCAGGGGGAAGCGAGAATGAAAGACCAAAAATATAATTCAACTTTTCTATTCATGATCGTACTGATCACACAAGTTTAAGGATTTCGGTTGCCTGTGCGACGCCGGGCTGTGTACTCTAGTTTCTCTATGAATATGATAAAGGATTGTTTGGAGTTTACATAAGTGTCCACATGAACTATTTCATTTATTGATTTGGGTGTCTCTGTTAAGAGAAATTTATTATTTATGGGATTGCGGTCATATTTCCCTCCTGAACATATGTCGCAATTATTTATTATAATATGTATTTATATTTCTTTTTAGTTTGGGATTATATATTCTTAATTTTAGTTTTTCGTAAGTAGCTGTTATTCCACAGTGTCCACTTTCGTGTTTGTGAAATAATGCAATTTGTTTGTTTAGATTATCTTCAGACTCTATGTCTATTACAAAATTTGTGCAGTTAAAGAATTTTATTTGGGGTTTTGTTGCGAATTCTCTTATTATGAGTTCTTAAAATTTGTTGTATTCTTCATTATTTAATTCATTATAAATTCCTATTCTTCCTGTTGTTAATTCCCTACGTAGAATATTAATGGTTTGATTGTTATAGATTTCGCTTTTCTCTATAAAAATCCTTTTATTATTAAATACTTGTATTAATTCCCTTTGTTTTTCCGTTAATATTATTTGTGTCTTAAATCTGTTAACAACTGTCTCAAGTGTAGGTACATTGTAACTTAAGTCCTCTTCTTGGGAATGGACAGTTTGTACTTCACTTGATTCGTCGTTTCCTTCCCGTAAGTTGTTTTTACATTCTCCATAGTTTATTTTTTCAATTCCAAGTTGTTCATTTGTGCTTAAGTCTTCCTCTTGAAGGTCGACAGCTTGAACTGCTTGTAGTTTGTTATCATGACTTGCATGATTTATTTCATCTATTGATATTCTACTGAGAAAATCAGCGATGTTATTATTTTTACCCTTGATATATTCTATTTGGAAATTATACTCTCCTAGGTTTATTAACCATCTTTGTAATCGGAGACTTATGTCTTTCCCTGTGAATTTTGTCATCAGCCACTTGAGAGATTGATGGTCACTTTGTAATTCAAATTTTCTCCCAAAGACATATGGACGGAAATATTTTACTGCCCATACTATTGCGAGAAGTTCTTTTTCTATGGTTGCGTAATTAGTTTCGTGTTTGTTTAGAGTTCTTGATGTATAAGCAATGGGATGTCCTTCTTGAGAAAGAACTGCTCCAATTGCAAAGTTACTCGCATCTGTTGTTATAACGAATTTCTTTGAAAAGTCGGGATATCTTAAAATTGGTGAATTTGTTACAATATCTTTGAGTTTTCCGAATGCAGATATGTAACTTGGGACATACAAGTTGATTGACTGTCCTTTTTTTAAGTATCTTGTCATTGGGTATGCTATTTTGGCATAGTCCTTTATAAATTTTCTATAAAAGCCGGTCATTCCTAAGAATGACTTGATTTTCTTTGGGTTGTTCGGTAATTTTAAGTTCTGTATGATTGAAACTTTGTCTGGATTTGGCTTTATGCCTTTAGTAGTTAGGACATGCCCTAAAAATTGTGTTTCTTTCTTTAGAAAGTCACATTTATCTACTTGTATTTTGAGTTTTGCCTTCCTTAGGGCTTGAAAAATTGCTCTTGTACTTGCAATGTGTTCTTGTAGCGATGTGCTAAATATAAGAATATCGTCCATGTATACCACACATGTTTTGTTGATGTGATCCTTCAAAACCTTGTTTATTAACCTTTGAAAGGTTGATGGTGCATTTTTCAGACCAAAAGGCATACGAATGAATTCGTAATGACCGGATGGTGTTGAAAAGGCCGTTTTTGGCCTATCCTCCTCTCTTACCAGTATTTGGTGGAATCCCTTTGCTAAATCGAGGGTTGTAAAATATTGTGCCCTGCCTAATTTATCCAGTAGAGTGACTAAATTTGGTATTGGGTACTTGTCATCAATTGTATTTTCATTAAGTTTTCTATAATCAATGACTATTCTGTACTTCTTTTTTCCAGAATTATCTTGCTTCTTTTCTACTTCCCATAGGGGGCTATTATATGGTGAATTACTTTCCTTTATTATATTCTGTTGGATCATTTCTTGTATTTGTCTATTGATTTCCTCTTCATAGATTTGTGGATACCTATATATTTTAGAATATAAGAACCTATCTGTTGTTGTTATGATTTCATGGTGTACATCGTCTGTAGACGACAGTATGTCACCATCTATGAAAAAAATTTCATCGAATTCAAGGTTTGTTATATTGCCGAATTCTTCCCCATTGAGGATAGCTGACTTCCTCGAAGTGCAATTTAGTTCCGAGAATTTCAACATATCGTAATTCGTTGTTTATTATTGCTTTCAATGGTATTAGGAAATTTTATCAGAGTGTGCCCTTTCCCCTGAATTGTTTTGGGAATGGAGTAGTTAATGAATATTTGATGGACTTTAGTATATATTTTGTCGATCGTCCCGGGTTTTAATGGTTGCTCCGGTGTCATATAAGGCAACTAATGTTTTGGTTGCCTATAGTTATTGTAATTACGGGTAAATTACATCGGGAGGCGATATTAAAAAATTTACTTGTTCCTCAACATCAGACTCAGTTTCTTCGATTGATTGTTTGTACTTTGACATTTTGGTTTTGGGCCTTTGTGTTGGAACTCAAGTTGTTTGCGTTTCGATTTTGATTATTATTGGTTGTATTGTTGTTATTCCTATTTTGATTTTGATTATTCTTATATGTATTGTTGTTCCTATTTTGATTTTGATTATTATTATTATTATATGTATCGTTGTTGTTTCTATTTTGATTTTGGTTATTTGAATTATTATTATTGTATCTTTGATTTCTATTACTATTATTATACTCGTTTTGAGTTTGGTTGTTATTGTTTGTGTTAGTTGGTTGTTGTTTATCGGCATTGTTAGTATTTTTTTGTTTTCTATGCATAAAGTCAATAATGGGTCGTCTAACTAATAGTTTGTTTCTAGTATAAATTAAAAATATTTCATTTAATTGCATCGTGTCATTAATGAAAGCTCTAGTGTTTTCATTAATTTTTTCTATCAGGATACCCACTAGATCTATATTTACACACCATGGAGAATATAATGGTTTTTTCTTATCTTCTAATTCATATAACGTGTTAATTTCGTGTTTTGATTTTTCAATGATATTAAATAATTCTCTTAAGTTACTTATTTTTATTCCTCGTAGCATGTTGAAAATGTCCGAGAAGGTCTTCTTTGGCCTGAAGTGACACTTGAGTTTCATCTTTAACTCTGTCCAAGTTGTGTTTTCTGGCAGTTCACTGGTGATGAATGCAGCATTCCCCCAGAGTTTCTCATTCAATATGATGTTGAGTCCAAAGCGTTGCAACTCAACGTTGTCTGCACATAACGTCATTGCTTGGTCAACCGATTTTAAAAACGGTACCAAATACATTTCGATATTTAGAGGTTGAATCGACCTGAAGTAGCCAAGGACATCTTTAACTGGTAGTCCCAGAGGGTTAACTTGTAGTTGTAGATTTGATGTCTCCCGTCTCGTGGTTAGATTACTCAGGTGAGTTTGCAAATCGATAGTGTCCGTCTGGAGCTTTAAGTATTGTTCCTTTTGTATAATTTCTGCTTCTAATGCTTCTATTTTCTTTCTCAGTGTCTCTTTTGCTTGGAGTAGTAATTGCTGCAGTTGTTTTATGGCTGTATCTTCCAATGCCCGAACTTTATTAAGTAATGATTCGTCATTTATTTGAAGGTCCAGAAGTTCTTGTTGCTTCTTTATTGTCTCTTCCAGCATATAGATTTTCTCTTGATGCTCTTCCATGTTTGTCATTTGTTTAGCACTATCTTTGTTAAATATTATTAAATTATCTTAGTTTTTAATGTGCTGTATGTGTCGGCACAAGTATTATAAGAAATGTATGACGGTATTTTGTTCACTTTTGTTTCAGTTTTTATCATTAAGTTACACAATACACATTTATTTATTTTAGTTTCTTTTTAATTTCATCATTCTTTCAGCATTTCGTTTTAGAAGAAAATCATTTGTATGTATTTTGTTTCAGTTTTTTTTTTTTTCATTATATATTTCTTTTTTTTTTTTTTTTTAATAAACTGAAGATCACAAAATTGGATTGAGTCACTTTTAACTTACCACAATTCTGTTGTAAATGAACTCGATATCTTCTATTTTTTTTTTTATTTTTGAGTGTGGGTTAAATAAAATTATAAGTAGTTGGAGCAGCAATTTTCATAACATTTTTAAGTTTGTTTTTATTATAAAAATAAACTGAAGATTCAAACTATAAGTCTCACAAAATGAATTTAAGTCATTTATTAATTCATTTTCAGGTTATTTTTCAATTGTGTAAAATTATTTTGTATTATAAAATAAGATGAAAACCACAAAATCGGATTAAATCAATTTGAGCATATTTTTAAGTCATTTTGGTTTTATTTGTTTTTATTTTCACTACACAGGTGTTCTTTTCTTTAAATTTCAGTCAGATAATTTTATGAGGAGCCAAAATGAACAATTGATTTAAGTTATTTATTAATTTTATATAAGTTTTCTTCTTTTTCACTTCACTTTACCGTTGGAGGATCTTCCGATCCCCTTTTACAATCGTTTTTAGTTCTTTTTCCTTATCTTCTAAAGAAGATAAGGCCGCCGACTGCGCCAGTTATGTTTGTTAGAAAATCAAAAGAGGTATGCTCTACGGAGCTAAAACTTCTTTATTAATTCAGATCGGTCTTAAGACTAACTTATGCTAAAATTCTTCTATGCTTCATACCCTATGATTCAATAAAGATAACGGTTTCATATTCATTTCAATATACTTTGTGCTATGCTTCGAAACTGATCTCTGATTTCTATTTTGTGACTTTGATTTACCCTTCATTACTGAAAATGGATTTGGAAGTAGGAATAGCTGTTTGTATTTACTTTACATCTTACCAACAGGGTCGGATTGAGGGTAGATACATAACTCGCGTACCGTTCATAATAATCCTATGTGAAACATGGCTAACCCTGAGGGTAGATTCTACTTTCTAGGCTATTCAGTATACGAGACGGGATGGAGGACTCCATTGTATCAATGGAAACTACATACTAGGGGCGATTTAAACTGTCGTAACTGCCAATGGAATTGCCTCAGAGCAAACTGCTGTTGGGCAACATTCTAACTAATCTGTCAACAGAAGGCAAGTTTAGCATTCTACATCACACAAAGGCAATGAAAGGATAAGAACAAAGCAGCCTACCTTTAAAGCCAAGTTAAGTCACAGCAACCACCAATTGTTCGAACTAAATAATATGTTCAAAGCAGCCGCTCTGTAGATTTATAGGGTTTTCTTATTCGCAGCAAACTTATATTCGGAGATAAAATTGCATTCTCTTTGCTCTGCGCAGAAAGCTAAGTCAGATCGATTTTTATTTCGTTTTTGTTTTGTATTTAGTTTAGTATTGCAATAAACTTATTGGGACTATGCATTAATTTTAAAGGTTGCACACAGATGGCGTTATTTACAACAGTATCGCATCTGGCAATACTGTAACTATATTCATGTCAAAGCCTCATCATTAGCCTTTGTTTACCAGTATCTGTCATTTCGCTGAAGTGTACACAACATAGTTTTTTTGTGCTCCGAGTATGTCAACTTTCGTGCCGTCAAAACGCAATTTGCGGGAAGCCTTGCTTTTTTGCTTCAATTTGAAGAAAAATACCACCCAAGCCCGTCAATTGCTGTTGGATGGCCTACCCGAACCATACTCCATCGATTTCAACCTGTGAGTACTGGTTTCGACGCTTCAAAAGTGGTGTTTTTGATACCGAGGACAAGGAGCGACCTGGCCAGCCCAAAAGGTTCGAAGCCGCAGAATTGGAGGCATTGCTGGACCAAGACCCGTGCCAAACGCAAGAAGAGCTCGCCGAAACGTTGGACGTTGATCAAGCAACCATTTCCAGACGTCTCAAAGCGATGGGAATGATCCAAAAGCAAGGTAATTGGGTGCCATACGAGTTGAAGCCGAGAGACGTCGAACGCCGATTTTTCACGTGCGAATTGCTGCTTGAACGACTTGGCCGGAAGGGTTTTTTGCATCGTATTGTGACTGGCGACGAAAAGTGGATCCATTACGATAACCCAAAGCGTAAAAAAACATATGTCAAGCCCGGCCAACCGACGCCATCGACGTCCAAGCCGAATATTCATGGTTCGAAGCTCATGCTCTGTATTTGGTGGGATCAGAAGGGTGTGGTGTACTATGAGCTGCTCCAACCCAACGAAACCATCTCTGGGGAAGTCTACCGACGTCAATTGATGCGTTTGAGCCGAGCATTGCTTGAAAAACGGCCGGAAACCGTCGAAAGACACGACAAGGTTATTTTGCAGCATGACAACGCTCGGCCGCATGTTGCACAGGTCGTCAAAACATACCTTGGAACGCTCAACTGGGAAGTGCTACCCCACCCGCCGTACAGCCCAGACATTGCTCCTTCGGATTACCACTTGTTCCGGGAGATGCAGCGTAAGCTGGCTGGACACCGCTTCTCTTCATATGAAGAGACCAAAAAATGGATCGATTCATTCATAGCCGCCCAGAAGCCGGAATTTTGGAGAAACGGAATCCGGAAATTGAAAGAAAGATGGGAAAAGGTTGTGGCTAGCGACGGACAGTACTTTGAATGATGTATCAATCCATTTTGAAATCGAAATGAAGCCCCATTTTTGGTGAAAAAACCTTTAAAATTAATGCATAGTCCCAATAAATCCAAGAAGACGTTTTTGGATTAAACGTAATTCGAAATGGAATAGGAAACCAAACTTTTTTTGAATAGTACCCAAATCATTAAAAATAAAAAAAGTTGTATCCCTAGTTTTTGTCATAACAATCAGATATTCAGCACAAAAGGCCAACAGTATACGTGACATTTACGAGGAAAAACATCACCTCACTGACTCGCTTTCAGATGCAATCACCATCGCTCTGGTAAATAGTTCAATAAGTTCGCTTGACAATTCAGAATTTTCCTATGAGCACCCTATAACTGTGACAGAAGTGTTAAATGTAATTCGCTTCTTAAAAGAAGATTAAATACACACATCGAGGAAAATAATATAATCCCACCTTCACAGTACGGATTCAGAGTTAACTATACTTGTATTCATCTGCTGTATAAACTAAAGATGTTCAAGCCGCGTCTGGCACAAAGGTCTGATTCACAAGCTCTTAAACATTGATGATCCTCTGTACTTAATAAAAGACACCAACAGTTTTCCGAATGATAGATTCTTTTGGGTTGAGATGGACGGAGTTAAATCCAGTAAAAAGCAGATCACAGCCGGAGTTCCCCAGGGATCTGTATTAGGACCAACGCTCTATAACATATCCACGCATGACTTTCCTTTTCCTGAACGAAGAAATACTTTAACATGTGCTCATGATACTGTGCAGCTCTGATCACAACCACAGTGAGATTAAAATTATCTTATAATCTTATAGATTCACAAGTGGAAAATCAAGTTAAAAGCAAGTAAGGCAAGCGCTATATGTTTCACTCCAAAGCGAAAGCCCTGCCACTTACCAAACCACAATTTGCAGTTTACCTCTGAATCCATTAAATGGGAAAACAGCGTAAAAAACCTCGGATTACTCATGGACGAAAAATTAATTTTCAATCTATATATCACTATCACTACATATTATAAAACAAAGTCGCTTTTTTCCTATGTAAGCTTAAATCTTTAAAAATACGCAACCTATTTTGATGCGGTTTTTTTTAATAGATAGAATGATTGAAGAGGAAGGTTTATATTTATAATATTTTTAATAACATCCATTAAATAGTGCAGAAATACTTTATTTTCACTATACATATACCTATATGCCTATCTTTAAAATTAATGTAGTAGGCATAGTGTTATAATTCATGGAAAAAGCATTTACTGTCACTACAATGTTCCAGCTTCTCATTGTTTACACAGCAAAGTTTCTTCAAATGTGATTTTAGATTTTTTTATTTAAGTCTGATTATTACTATCAAGAAATTATAAAGTCATGTCTGGAAGACGTCGTCGTTCGAACATAGGTCGTAGTACAGTGAATGCCAAAAGATTACGTTCAGCTAGAGATGAAGAATCGTCAACGGAAAGTGAGGCTCGCCTCAGTCAGGCTCGGGATAGATATAGAGCTGAGAGAGAGAGAGAGAGAGAGAGAGAGAATCATCATCACGAGTTACTAATTCATGGGTAAATAAAGAAAATTCTGCCATGAATTACGATCCTTCGATTTCTTACAACGACGATCGTATAGTATCAATAGGTACTATGTCAGTGGTGTGTGAACATTGCTTGGCATTGAAATCAAGGACGAATCGAAAGGCATGTGTTGCTTACAAGGAAAAGTCAAATTAGAAGAAATTCTCCCTCCACCTGAACCACTTCACTCTCTTCTTACGGGTGATCATCTATATATATAAAAATGCACTAAAAAAATAGTATGACCCCGCAAAACTCGAGAACGGCTGGACCAATTTTGATGATTTTGATTTATTTTTTTGTTGTACTCATGGAGTTACAGTAAGGTTCTTTGCTACATTTGGATCCGGTAGGTAGCGCTGTTGTCCAGATATAAATAGTTTTATGCCATTTTTAAATTTTTTTTTTATTTGGTGCAAAGTATACTGAACCGATTTTTTTTAAAATAACAAATGATTCTTAAAGTTGCTTAGGTTATAATAGAATATTAAAATATATTGTAAATTTATAATTACACATTTTACAACAAAGCTTTTTGTAAGAAACACCCAATTAACGCATAGAGGGTGTAGCAACGCACGCCTATAAACAGAAAATCTTAACTGTCAGTTAAAAATAAACTAACAATATTTAACCGACCGTCATCGCAAGTGATGTCAATACTTTAAAAAAAAAATGCTCTTTTTGGGAAAAGCTCAGGCAGGCAACCCAGGCCCACAGAAAAAATAGTAAGAAAACTTAAGAAAATTAACAAATCAATCATCAATCCATCTTTTCAGTCTGCCAATGAGTTGAATTTTTTTCGGTACACTCGCCTACCAAGTTCTTCCCACAGATGTTCAATAACATTGAGATCCGGACTCTGGGCAGGTGTCTACAGCAGTTTGGGGCAGTTATAGATCAACCAAAGCTTTGCTACTTCCGAAGTATGCTTGGGATCATTATCTTGGTAAAATGCAAAGTTACTTAGAATGTTTAGCTTTTCTGCACTTTGTTTAACATTCTGTTTTAAAGTGTTGAGGTCGACAAATTTATCCATTCTACCATCTATGAAATGCAAATTACCCACCCCCGCACTGGACGTACAGCCAAAGTGGTCTTGGTGTTTTTGGGTAAAAAGTCTTCGTTTGGCTTCCTCCAAACATACACCTTGCCATCTGATCCATGCAAATTAAATTTGCTTGCATCAGTAAAAAGAACCTTTAAATTAAAGTGTGTTACTGTTGATACGATCCAACTCTTCCTGTCTACTGCATCAACGTAATGGTTTCCTCTTTGCCACTCTTCCATGATAATAAGTGCTCACTTTTATGAAATATTTGGACAGAGCAGACGTGAGCGCGTTAGCGGATGGCATCCGAAATATGTGCAAAGTGCCGACGGCGTCTTCATCGACATTGTTGTCCGCACATCTACTCACTTCAAAAAATAACATGAAATGAACTATCATCATGCTTCCATGCAGCATGATGATAACACGTATACGAAATGACTGATGCTAAATGCGTGATCATGTTGGGGGCACTTTAGTGAAAAAATGTATATATAAACAAAAGGGAATAAAGCACACATAGATAACTTTTAAGACTTTTATTAAACCTACCCTATTACCGAAATACAAACTACCTTCATATAAGGTAGGCGTAAGAACTGTCCATCAATACTTAAATTCATAATCGTTCTATTTATTTAGTTCTAAGTCAATCAATTCATTTTTAGGGTTCCGGACCCAAAGGGTACCAGAGACTTCGCTGTCCGTCCGTCCTCGGGTCATCTCATAAACCGCAATAGCTAGGGAGTTGAAATTTTCACAGAATGTGTAGTTCTATTCGGGCAACAATACTAAAACTAAAATATTTTCAAAAACTTAAAGGGGTCCTCGCCTTTCCTTTTCCTTATATTGTCGCAATTTCAGTTTGATCGGACCACTAGGGAGGGTACCTCCAAAACAAACCCACCATTAAAATTCAGGTTCTTATTAGAAAAACTTTTTTGTTTTTTGGACTATTGAACTGAAATTTAGACACTGTAAGTTTTTTATATAGGCGCGGTACATTTGTTGGAATCAGTCAAATCGGACCAGTAGGGGGAGTACCTGTCATACAAACCCCAATCTGGTACGGAACCCTCCGTGTACGAGTCTGACTCGCACTATACCAATTTTTTATTTTTATCGGCGGTCACCGTCTACAGCGCTCCATTCCTCTTTCTGTTATAGATTCCATTCCCAACATATCCCCTTGATCTTCATCAAAGAAAAAATGTTTCCATACGCACATAAATGCTCTCTTATCTTTTTTTGAGCGAGGACGTAGCAACACACGCCGGGATAACACTAGTATGTATATAAAAATGAATCCTCAATGAAGTTGCCAGTCAGGTTCTTTGCCACCTTTCAATCCGATAGGTGGCGCTGTTGTCCAGATATAGATAGTTTTATGGCATTTTTTTTAACATTTTTCTGTTTGGCGCAAAATACACTGAACAGACTTTAATAATTTTCTTTACCTACAGAACAAATGAATCTTAAAGTTGCTTGGGTTGTAATAGAATATTAAAATATATTGTTCATTCACGTATATTAGTAATATTAATTACACATTTTACAACAAAGCTTTTTAGAATACCCAATTAACGCATAGGGGGTGTAGCAACGAACGCCGGGTAACGCTAGTAAATTATAAATGAAATAATATTTCGTGGGTCAATTTTGATGAAATAAACTCTATGCCGTGCGCCAAATAAAGCTTCTTGTGCTTCAATAATTTGAGTTTCAATGAAATGAGTGGCTTTTAATTTATACTTGAACAAAACGGAAACTAACTGACAAAGTCTACGATTTTATTATACGTATAGATAATTCACAATCCAATTATAATTGTATATTATAATAGTTTATTTCACTATAACTAATTGAGAATGTTTCACTTACTGTATTAAATTTCAAATTAAATCTCTTTTGAACTTCCCAATGTTTTACATTTAACACTTGAAAATCATAAGAAAATTCATAAAACAGCTCTTCTATTAAGTTAACCCAAATACGTACTCGGAAATAATAAAAAAAAAACTTTTCATCGAATTACATTGTAATTCCATTCTTTTTGTATTTCGATGAGTTCCAAATAAATAATGCTGTAGAAACACGTTTATCATGTGGTTGTTACTACAGTTTTCCAACGTTCCACCAGCATTTATTGCCGAAATTTGATTTCATATTTCGTTTTACATTTATATCATCACAAATTTTCAAAAACAGTAATCATGAAATATTATTACACCATTTATTTCGTGTTAAAAGTTATGCTGGTTTGAATATGAGTGAAATAACTGATGTGATGCTTTTGTACTAAGGTGCGTTGCAAAATTATACAACCACCTAAAACTTTTTGATTTCTTAAAAACGAAAGACTGTAGGTTATCACAATGTTCTACAAAAATGTGTGGAATGCAAAATAACAAACTTATAACGGTATTTGGTAAAAATTTCTAGTGTAAAGATTTAAGCAAATCAAACAAATAGCTTTTTTACTGTTGAGTCAAAACTACAATCGGCAATATCAATATTAGATAACGTTTGTAAAAGTGACAGCTGATTAACCATGGAAAGTAAATGTGTGCGTTTACGGCATATTGTATTTTGATTTTTTATTTCCGAAAAGGGAAGAATTCATACCAATCTAAAAAATAAAGTCTTTGACGTATACGGGAGATATGCAATAAGAGAACGCCATTGTCAGCGCTAGGTTGTAAAATTCCATTCCGGAGATTTTGAGTTTAAAGTTGCTGTACGCACTGGTCGGACATTGGAGGCTGATGACGACCAAATCAAGGCAATGATTGATGAAAAGAGATTGTAGAAAGGCTTAACGAACCACGTACAACAGTGCAACGCAACTTAAAAAAAATTTGATACGTAGACAAGCTCGATGTTTGCGCTCCGAGCTTATCTACGATCCGAAAATTAAATTTATGTTATTATTCAATATTACGATTAATTATGTTAATTAAACGTTTCGATTGAAGTTTATTTTTAACCTTGTGGTCACTGCTAATAATAATAGTAAAGTCAAGTGGTCCATGCCCAAAAAAAAGTTACGAAGCAGAGAGAGTGAGAATTTCTCGAGAGAGATCACTTATGGCTCCGGAACAATCCATTCCGTTGAGATTAGGCGAGAGGCGATAAAATAGACGAGCAAACGTTGCAATTTCTTATGAACGTTTGGCGTTTAGGTATGATGCAACTGTCGATTACGCCGGCGATAATTCCGTGCAGATTGGAAAATGAGCACAAGTTGTCAATATTGCAGTGCTTTGAGGTTTCGCATTGAACTAACAGGATTATGTTGTCTAAACGACAAGATCAAGTTACCACAACTGACAACGCCACCTGAACCTCTGACTTCATTACTTTCGAGACAAGGACCTTTGTCAAATCATTTTTTGCAGAACATTCAAAGTTAGAACAGTGACCCAAATGATATCATTTGGTGCAAATATAATTGAGGAACGAGGTTTCAATCCAAATTTTAAGTTATTTTTTTCTTCTGTAACACACATCATACACATTCGTTCGAACATATAACCACGAATATGAAAACTCCATAAATGAATTTTTTGTATTAAAGATTCAAGTACAAATTCACCATTTCGCTGGAGCATTATTGCCAATTGATGGGGAATATAAATTTCTTCAAATTTTTTTCCTTGGAAATTCTGAAGCTGAAGTGAATCAACGCTGTGCCATCAATCGTGTAACTAGGCCAGAGATAATATGCAACTTGCCTTATCACCATTACTTTGTTGATTAAAAAAAAAAATATATTATTAAAATCGGTTCTGTATATATTTATTTAGATAGATAGATACGTAGATAGAAAATAGATAGATAGAAGATAGGTACACCACCCGTGCGAAGCCGGGCGGGCTGCTAGTTGTATAATATTCCTCAAATAAAGGTTCATCACCAGCATCTCACTCAGGCTGAATGAAATAAGCTTTATTACAAAAAATATCTCACAATTGTGTTGATCCGTAATTTTCAAGCTAACACTGTAGCTAGCCTAGCTGTTTTAAGTATGGACCCTTAGTTTTTAATGCCTAGGTGAGGAATTTTCTTTATATGTAAGGTTTTTTTTCCCCATTTTCCTTATGAAATCCAAATTATGTTAAGGCATACTTTATTCACAAATCGATATTTTAGTAGTAATGTTTAGCCAATCTAACTAAAACTCTATAAAATGTAAATGCTTGTAAACAGTAATAAGATGTTATGGGTAATAAAGAAATAAATATTTATTTTATTTATTTATCATAATTAAATCTTAAATATAATAATAAACTTAATACTACTTTTTGCGAGTGACTAGCTGCTGGGTCCTACGACTCGCAATTTAATAATAATTTGTAAAAGATTTAATGTACAGTAATTAAATTGTAAGGTTGGATTTTTTGCAGAAATTATGTATGTTGGAGATGAAGAGAGAGTAGTTAAAAGTTGGGATGGGGCTATGGAATCAAAAAGGGAGACTCTTAAGCTCTCTAAATGTTAGCAAGAGTCCAGTAGATGATTTGCGGTGAGATCGGTTCCGCAAAAAGGGCATGGTGGACGAACTGAAGATTTGAGGAGATGTTGGTGAGTGATTTGGGTGTGTCCAATACGCAGACGAATGAAAACTGCGCATGCCCGTCTAAATGAGTTTTGTCGCAAGTTGGGTTGATGGGAGAGTACCCGGGGAGGAACAGTCCCCATCCCATCAACTTCTTCGTATGCAGATAACGAGTAACCAGGTTTTTTAAATCTCTAGAGCTGGTTGGAGTGAAGAAGTATGATGGGACAGAGCTGATGTGCCGGGCTGCCTCATCGGCGCATTTATTTTCGCGAATACCTTGGTGGCTGGGAACCCAAAGAATGGTGATTTTGTGGTGGTTTATAGTGCATAATTTCTGGATTTCCCGAATTGTGTGATCGTTATGCTCCCGATTTTGTATAGCTAATCTCGAGGATAGGCTGTCAGAACATATAGCAAATTTCCCGTTTTCTTTTATTGCAAATGAACAGGCCTTTAGTAAAGCAAAGCAACTTTTTTTTTTAAAGGCATTGTGCATTTCAGCGCCCGATTCTCACTCATTCAATTCATGCCTTTTTGTATAAATGTTGTGCGACTGAGTCTGACGTGAGTGCACAAATTCACTCGAATTTTTTCGGTGTCGCTTTCTATTTCACTCGTTTTTTTGTTTTTCATTTCGAATGTTTCAAATGTGAAGGCCAAAACTCATTCAATTCGTTCCAGACTGAATATTGAAAACATGCATTCACTTCTTTCGCAAAACAAGAACAACGTACAAATTTCGTTGCACACATTGGATTTGAGCAGACGTACCTGACTGTATGTTGGCAATGTGAATGTGCTACTGCACGTCTCTAGTATATACGTTAGTCAGCTTCCAAATAAAAATGAATTTTGATTTTATGGACCAACAAAGAAGCAGTTTTATTTGAAAAAAAAAAAAAAAAACAAACAAGAACAACAAATAAGAATGAATGATTTTTATTAAGTGCCAAAATTTAAAGCATAGCTCTATATGATGTTCTGCTGGAGAACGAGGTTAATACCGAGAAATGGGTGTTGCCTCTAGATGAATAATAAAAAAATAAGATTTCTTTGTTAGTATTAAAAGCAAAAAATCGTTTTATAAATTCCGGTTTCTATAAATTTTCAACAAGCAAGATAAAAGACAGAGAGTATGTGTCGCAAATGGAATCAACGTGTGCCTGTGGTTTTGTCGATATGTGAACATGATGGACTACACCATTTTGCCAATTGCGGCCCATAGACACTGTGATCATCAGGTTGATAAGTATGTTGTCGTCGATTTGCACACTCTTCGTGCACTACACAACTGTACTACTTGTCATCAATTCCTTAGACGGCAACCGTGATTTCATTTTATTTTGTCTTTGCCAATGAAAAATCACCAGATACAAAGTGAAATAACAATATAAAAAATTGGAGTTTTTCATACCATGTGTTGGCGGCTGCGATCATAAAGTAAAGTGGACACAGAGCTAGGCTTCTCCGCAAGCCAATAACAATATACATTAAAAACATTGTAAGTACTTACATTCATTTCCGGGTAACGTGTGTCCTGTCAAACCGGGTATGCCTGTTACAGTACTACCAGAGCCAATACCCTCAATGCCACCAGTGCCTACCATGCCCGTACCCGCATGGTAACTATAACCATTCTGCGTCGCGTAGAGCGCGCTCTTTTGTTCCTCCATGCTAAGTGCGAGGTCCATTGAGTGCTCGAGCGCCTTGTTGTCCAGACCACTTGCTGGGTAGTAGGGTGGGGGTGCTTGATTCTGTTGGGCGGTAACAATTGATGGCCGTACAGAGTCCATTTCATAATCCTTGGCCACAACACTTTTCTTCGACTGATTGCGTTTGCAACGGCAAAACATGAGCAATAGACCAGCGAAGAGTGCGAATACAATACACGATACTATAATAGCAATCAATGTTGGAGTGGCCAGTGTATTCGCTTCTGCGATGTAGGGACGTCCAACTAGAAAAATAAGATGTTCGGTTGAGTGATTGAATGCAGAGATTGGTAGCAATGTACAGACATGCAGACATCTGTTAAGGTCTGGCACTTCATGGAAATGTTACATAAATCGTCCAGTTTAAAGTAAAAATTCATACTTACTCTCGGCATCGGTGTAGTCACCGCAGTGATCTCGGTTTGATCGTAGACAAAGCTTTACTCGTACACTGGGATTGCCGTCGTCTACAAGCGGGAGTGTGTTCAATTCATTATCAGTGTCGTGCTCACTTGTAGTATGGTCAAGTGCTCGTCCACCGCCACTTCTCCGTGCCACCAACAAGCGATCTATGACCTTCTCCTTATGTGTGGGTCCAGTGCCAGAGAGTGAAAGTGAAACAGTATCAACATATTCCCATGAAGCCATAGGCGTGTCACCGTTGATCATTGTCTCTACAATGGCTTCAACAGCTAGACACGTAGCGCCCACATTAATACCTATTGTGCGTGTGCTTGGTTCGTAAGTAACTTGCATGGGTGGCGGTATGCGACTGACTTCGGTTGTAATCATGATTTCATTAGAGTATGGAGAACTGCCCTTTGGATTTAATGCGTTCACCTTAAATGCGTAGCTCTGGTGCTGATCCAGAGATGATATCTTGCAGGGATTATCTCGGTGGCAGTCAACTTCGACCCATTCAGTATGAGCGATGGGCAAAAAAGCGCAATCGGGTATCAGTTCTTCTTCGCGTGAGATCGGAACACGTTTATAACTAACAAAGAATTTGGTTTTGCTTAAACCACCATCGAAACCGGGATCCCAGCTGAGTATGACAAAGTTGGAGCCTACATCAGCGGTTCGTAAATTGGTTGGTTTCTCTGGGGCGCCTTTCTGTTGAAGGCGTATAGGTGCTCTTATCGTGTCGAGTGAATTTACCACACGACAAGTGTACTCGCCATAATCAGAATGCGCCAAAGAATTGATGCGTAAAACGGAAGTGTAAATATCGTTGTTGTCCGTTGTGGTACTAATTTCGTAATGGCCGTCAGAGGACATGGTCAGCGGTGACGGATTGTTACCAAATTGCCACTGAAATTCTGGTTTTGGATAAGCCTGCACCTTGCACACAACCTCAGCAGTTTCACGTATATCAAAAGCCACTTTATTGTATTGGTGAAGAACGATGGGCTCGTGTTCTATACGTAGCTGCATACTAGAATTCGCTGAATTTACTTCATTTTGATATAGGCAAGTGTAAAGGCCTCGATCGCCGGGTACTAGCTGGTTGTTGTTGGGACGTGATTTGCCCTGAAACTTAAGCATGCTTTGTACTGTAACCATGCCGTTGGGTCCCTGGTCGGGATTTGTCTTAACTTCATAAAGATTTAATTCTGGCAGTATTTCAATGCCATCCTTAAGCCACTTGACACTCGGCGCTGGTTTCCCCTTGGCGCTACAAGTGACAGCGTAATCATTGTCTCCTACTGGACGTGTTGTGTGCTGCTGTAACTTTGCTAGAAATTGAGGTGGTTGGTGTATTTCCAGAACGATTGTTGCCATCTTACCGATACCTAACTCGTTCACGGCATGGCAATGGTATTTGCCTTCGTTGCCTAAATGAGCCTTCGGTATAGAGTATTGTGGTCCCTGAGCAAGTATTTTTTGCGTGCTCGAGAATTCGCCATCCATATCACGGAACCATCGATATTGAGGCACAGGCCAGCCAGGTGGATTTGTTGAGCACGTTAATGTTACACCATTACCAACATGAACAATTGGCTTGTTCGGTGTAATGTACGCCTGGCCAGGACGATGACGAACAAGTAACGCGACTGTGGAGTTGCCCACACGTTCATTGCGCTCTTGACCATGGGACTGCACTACATTCACGGCACGACATATATAATTACCAGCATGCTCGGCGCGCACTGAAGCTAGAGTTAATACTTCACCATTGTAACGAAATTCGGATGAGCCTTCTTTCAGCCATTCAATAGTTTTGGGCGCCGGATTGGCGGTCACGTTGCAACGTATATTTACCGTCTCACCCTCTTCCGCTTCACGTGTTTTCGACTCAATGACCACTGTTGGTGGGAAGTGAATATCTAAAATCAGTTCCTGTTCTCCCGACTTGCCCAAACCGTTGTCTGCGGAACAAACATATTTTCCAGCATCCTGCATGTTAACGCGGTGTATCGTATGCACTAGAGACGAGCTTACGAAGCGACCGTTGCGTGTCCAGCGCACATTTGGCACTTTTGGCTTTGCGTCCACATTACATTCCAATTTTGCAGTTCGATCACGTTCAACGCGAAGTGGATTCTCTGGGCCGACTTCGACGCGCGGATAATCTGAAAGGAAGGAACAAAACAAATTAGTTAAAAAAAAAAAAACAAAAAAGTTGTTCATCCGAAAAATATACAGTACGCAAACTAGTCCATCAGTTTTTGAGCTAGAGAGCTGAAATTTTGCCCGAACCTTTCTTTTTACCATACGCAGTACATTGGTCGGAACCACCCGAATCGGACCACTACAAACCACCACATACAAACCACCCATTTGAATTCATGTTCTTATCAGAAAACTTTTTTGTTTTTTGTCTTATCGAACTGAAACTTGGATGCTATCAGTTTCCAAGAAAGGTGCAACACATTTGTCGTAACCGGATCAATCGGACCACTAGGGGTGGTACCTACCATACAAACCACCCATTTGAATACTACAATGAAACATTCACTGCGATCCGGATCTCTTTTTTTGTATATGATGTTTCCACGTCAGTTTACTATCAATATGCATGCCCAGGTACTTTGCCACATTGCTTAATAGAACGTCAGTACCTTTTATTTTTAATTGTCTTGGCTGATAAGCTGTCCGTGTTGTGTATACCACTTGGGTCGTTTTTAGTTCATTCACTTTTATTTTCCATTTATCAAACCAATTGCAAGCTTTGTCAAGAATATTCTGCAGCTTAGTTGTTGCTACAACTAAATTTTTATGGGTGTACATTAGTACTGTGTCGTCAGCGAAGGTAGCCACCATTGCCGAGCTATCTCCTGGAGTTGGGATGTCTGACGTGTATAAAGTATACAACATAGGACCAAGCACACTTCCTTGAGGGACTCTTGCTCTTATCTGTCTAAGCGTAGAACATTCATCCTTACATTTAACGTAGAAATAGAGAGAGTCAAGGTAGCATTTAATGATTTCAAATAGATCAGTTGGAAATACGGTCCAAATTTTACTAAGTAAGCCGTCGTGCCAGACTTTGTCGAAGGCCTTTTCTATGTCCAGAAAAACACCAACACAGAACTTTTTTTCATCAAGGTCCTTTAAAATTTTGTGAGTTACTCTGTGGACTTGCTGAATTGTGGAGTGACTTTGTCTAAACTCGAATTGGTGGTCAGGTATGATTCTGTTTACGTCTAGTATTGGTTGTATTCGGTCAAGTAGGAGACGTTCAAATACTTTAGAAAGTAAGGGCAACAGGCTGATTGGTCTGTACGAAGACGCCTTGGTTGGATCTTTGCCCAGTTTGGGTATGGCTATTATTTCAGCAACCTTCCATAAAGTTGGGTAGTGCTTTAGTCTTAATATCGCATTGAACAAATTCCTAATAAATATCATTGTCTTCGCAGGGAGCTCTTTGAGTAACTTTCAAGTTATTTGGTCATAACCTGGCGTTTTTCTCTGACTAGTGCGCTTTTCAATACAGTGCTTAACTGCATTGGTTGAAATCATTTTTGTACAGTATTGTGGAGATGGAGTCCTGTTGTACAAATTGGTGTTACTATTAGATTGATTTCATAATAGTCTGCCAGTATTAAGTTTAGCTTTGTTAAGTTTAGCTTTGTCTTTTGGATCTCTCGTCCTTTGCCAGATCTTACGCCATACAGCAGTCGATTGTTTTGTGCTTACCAGCACATTTGACGCATACTGGATCCCTGGTACAATAGTTTCGGGTGTGCCCGTATTTTTGGCAGTTGGTGCATTGCACTATCATCCTCTTGTTGTGGGGGGCCTCAAATTTAATTTTGGTATGTAGTAATGTCGTAATATTATAAATATTTTTATTGGTTGAACTACTTTTAAGTTCAATTGGGAACAAAGGAAGTGGTTTATTGGTTGTTTTTTGTTGGATATTATGTATATTTATAACTTCGTGGCCTAATATCTTCAGTTCGCGTTTTATGTCGTCGTTGTCTATTGATTGATGAAGGTGTATCAACATAACTTTAAAACCTCGTTCATCTTTGGGTTTGAAAGTGTAATATTTCGTATCTCTGGTCTTTAGCAATTCAATGATTTTTTTATAATGTAGGGGCTCTGCCGGTTGGATACGAACTTCATCATTGGGCAATGTTTTGAGTACGTAGTTATGATCTACAATTTCACACAGAGCATTATTAAGAATGGTGATTTCTTCTACCCCCTGCACATAAATAGGTGGTGGCTTATTAGCTTTTGGATGTTGCTTGGAGCTATTGTCCAGAGTATTCTTCGCTTCTTCTAAATTGTCATCGTCGATATCTAAGATGCCAAAATAATTGGAAGATGGCTTGCCATGCCAAGCCAGTAGTTAAGTGTGGTCTGTTTTTTTTTTTTTTTTGTTTAGTTTTATTAGTTTTTGAAGATATGGTAGGGTAGGTGACGCTCTGTTTGGTCTGGGCTTTTTGTTAATGTTTGGTGATTGTTCACTCGGTATGGCTGGTGATTGCGTTTTTCTATTTCTTTTATTCGAAGTTAACTGATCAGATCCAGTTTTATTATTTGAGTTTTGTACTTCTGTGATAATTGTTGGTGTAGGCATAACTGTCGCAGAGTTGAGCAAAGAGGCGATCGAATCGTTGTTGTTGTTGTGGATATGAGTTTTGGTATTAGTTGTTGTTGCGGTAACTGCATACGATGACGCGATCGAAGCAGTTGTTGAGAAAACTGTTGTTGTTGATGCAAAAAATGAAGCTGTTGATGTACAAGCAGTGCTTTGTGTTATAGTTGTTCTAGTAGCTGATACAGTTGCAGCTTGGGTAGAGTACAGGGGCGGCTGTGGGGAAGGGCATTGGGTGCTCCATGGTAAGAAGCACCTGGTGTCGTCTTTGTTGTTGAACTGTTTTTTTTTTGATGATCAAAGCTCATCTTAACGATTTTGTTATAGGTTCCTATTGACTTCTTTGTTTGTTTTAAATTTTACTTTACTAATGCAATGATTTGCATAGAAAAGGGAACTAAAAATTAAAACAACAAGAAATTCCAATCAATAGAAATAAGTATGAAAAAAAATTTTTTTTTTTTCGATGCTGAGCTTAGGATCTGAAGAAAGAAACACGTCTTCACTGATCGAATGCCAGAAATGCTATGAATATGAGGAATGAAATTCATTCTCTCACCCACAGTTATACCAAGGTAATTAAGCTCAGTTACATACCGAAGGCTGCCAGTATCAAGTCAGGCGATAGGACTCCGACTTGGTGCCAATTTGCCCTTAAGCAACATTATCACAGTCTTATCCACCGCCACACTGACACCTACATTACTGCTCCATTCAGAAATAAAGCACATGGACTCCTGGCCCTTGCGCTCAAATTCCAAACGCGATTGTCCCTCAATCAAAATGAGCAAATCATCCACATACCCACAGCAGTTGTACTCATATCCGTGCTGCCTGAATAGGGAATCCATCATGAGGTTCCTAATAAATGGACCACATATAAAACCCTGTAGACAACCACGAACCACATCATGCAACCCACAAGCAGGCCTGTCAGAGAAATAACTCTTCCAAAGAGCCATTTCCCGACTTCCACAATTTCTCAATTTCCTGACTTAGATAGTCGAACACACCCATGCTGTGATATTGACCATTCTAAAATTAATTTAGTAATTCATGATAGTGGCACTAATATGGTGAAGGGTGTTCGATTAGCTGAGTACGACTCAGTTAGATGATATATACATATGCCTCGAAGAGCTAGAAACGAATCACTCAAAATCCAACCTGAAGTAACATCAATGATTGCTGCTGGTAGACGCCGCGTTACGCACTTCAACCACTCGAGCTTAGCTCAAGAACAACGTGTGACAATTCAAAAAGACCTAAAATGACCCGAGCATCAATTTGTGCAAGATATTAACACTAGATGGAATTCCACATTTTATACTTATGGTAGAGCGTCTGTTAGAACAAAAGCGGGCCTTATTGTTACATGTTGCTGATTACGAAACAATCACCAATTTGACGTCTCAACAGTGGTGTTTGATGGAGCAGTGCATCAAACTATTAAAACCCTTTGAAGAAATAACCAAAATAACAAGTTTTGGTTTGCCCTTTTCGAATTAATACCACACGTTGCTGCCCTAAAAAAGGATTTAGATATAGATGGAACTAAGCTAAGAACACCTAATTTACCATAAATGCGGGCCTCGTTAAAAGCAGAATTAAAAAACCTTTTCAACTCCTTAAATCAAGACTCCAACTACTTGATTGCGACTTATGTAGACCCAAGATTAAAAAAAAAAAACTAGTTGAACCTGTTGAGGCGGAGAGAGCTCTTCAGAAGATTCTTTTAGAGTTTTTAAGAACGTCTTGCGAAGATTCCTGCAGTAGCAGTTCATGTTAAACACCGGTCAAAAAAAGTAAAAAAAGAAGAGACAGAGTCGGCAGTATCTGATGAAACTCACGACACGTTTTGGGGCTGCTTTCATGAGGTAGCGCGAATGATGATTGTTTTCAGTGTCACTATCAAGAAAAGCACACGATTGCAACGGATCTTGATTTTTATCACGATCGTGAACCTTTTAGTGGTCAGCAAATACTGTACAATATCCGAACTTATCAAAGTTTACTAGCATATATCTTTCAGCGCCCTGCAGCAGCGTATACAGCGAAAGACTTTATTCGGATGCAGGTCTTGTATACGAAGACAAGCGAAGCCGTTTGTGGCCTCTTAATGCAGAGAATTTTGTACGAGTATTAGTTTTTATTTATTGTGTAATATAAAATAATGATTTTATTCGTTATGCAGATTAAATAAAGCGTCTCTAAAGTTTAAACGTAGGCTTTTTTAAAATCCGTTATCCGGCCGGATACTTGTTTATTATCTGGTGTATTAAAATAAGGCCGGATACCGGATACTTACCGGATATCCGTTCATTTCTAATCGAAACATAAACGTTATTTATTCACACATTTCACAACGTTGTAATTTTACAATTAGTCACCACTGCGTTAAGAAACGATAAATCAGTCAATAAAAGTGACCGTTGCCGATATATTTTAAGAAAATCGTTTTTCGTGACCTTTGGCCCCCCGTAACTTTATGTGTTATTTGCTATGACAAACTTTCAAATGAAAGTATGAAACCGTCAAAGTTGAAACGTCAATTAGACACACTTCATTCTGAATACTCTGATAAGCGAATTGACTTTTTTGCTGAAAAGAAAGGAAATGCTGCTCCAAAATCATTGCAAAATGAACTTTTTCCCCACCAGTCAAATGAAAACCTAACTTTGATAGCTTTTGAAATTTCCAAATTAATTGCTGAGTGTTAGTATCCACATAGTGGATACGCTCTCTTCACAGAGGCTGTCAAAATAAAACTAATGAATGGAATTATCTGAGAGTAACCGAAAAAATTTAAATTGTATTTTTTCGGTTTCTCACTGAGTTATTTGCGAACTCTGGTTAAAAGAACTACACCTCACTAAGCGGATCAATGTATGCGCTTCATTCCTCAAACGTAACGACAAAGATCAATTTTTAAAGCAAATCATAACGATTCATGTTTAAGCTACAAACGGTTTGTTACGTAGGATCAGCTTTCAATTGACTCAGATCCAATTACTTCCTTTTTGTTTTAATGTGGTGCATCAGGCCCAGATACTCCTTGCAATATCGAAACATCGAGATAACTATTCTAATGCAAGAGCTTATAAGCGAGCAAACGAACTCATACTATATATAAAATCACAAGAGATTTAGGATAACAAGGAGTGCATATGTGCGATGATTCAACAAGTATATCTTCGCATAATTAAACGCTATTTTACCTTCTATGACCTCTTATATTGTAATTAGGAAAATAAATTTAAAAAGAAATAGAAAAAAATTACACTACTTACAATTCACATTCAAGGTTGCTGTTGATTCCAAGCGTTTACCCTCGTTCATGGCACGGTTCCAGACAACACACTTATACTTGACACCATTATCCTCACGACGCGGCGTTATGGATAATGTTGCATTCGTCGGTTGATCTTTAGATCCACCTTTAAGCACTGTGACTTGAAGTGGCGCATTGGATCCCTCACGATACCATCTTAAAAGGAAGATAAAAAAAAAAAAAAAATTACAGAATATTCGGTACTGCAAATCATTTTAATTTTTGGCCTGTTTTTAAAAAAGTATAGTACATATAAGTAAAGCTAAGTATATGAAGTTTCCAAAAATACACTGGCATGCACTTTTTATTTTATTTTTCTCTTAATCGTTTGTTGCTATTGACATGTGTTTTTCTGTTTTGCATAGAGAGTATTAACGAACTTTGGACATAAGAGAAAGATCGCAATAATTTACCGTTTTTAATTATTTTCAATTTTGCTTTGAACATAATGGGAATGTGGTACTTTTTTGGATGCACTGGAATAGGGACAAATGTGACTTCATTCTAAGTAAAAATCCAGGTTGTGTTTTGTAATTAAATATACTCTTTAAATATATAAAAAATAATAATAATTTTCTTAAAAATACTGCAAACTATTGAAACAACATGAAAGGGCGCACCAAAAAAACACTTTCGCCTAGTGCCGAGAGACGAATAGTTCGAGAAGCTTCAAATTCACACTGTTCTGCTGACAAAATTTGTTCAAATTTAAAGTTAAAAACAAGTGTTAATACTCTTCGAGCAGTTTTACGTAAAGCAAAATATCTAAAAAGATTGAAATTGAAGAAAAATCCCCTTCTGAACTAGCAACGTAAAGATTCTCGTCTAGTATTTGCCCGTAATCACATGACTTGTTAGAAGCAGTGGCATACCGTGGTTTTTTCGGATGAAAAACGTTTCTATTTGGATGAACCTGATAGGTTCAACTATTATTTTCACGATATTCAAAAGGAAGAACACGTTTTGTCCCGCCACCAATAGCCGTGAGAAAGGCTATGGTATGGGGAGCAATCTCATATTATGGAACATGCCAACTGCAATTTGGCAGTTACAACAGTGTGTCCCAAATTTTTTTTTTTTTTTCATTATTTTTTGCATCACTTTGCATACAACACAAGGCCTAACAATAATTGGGAAATCTTAAAAACGAACTAATGAAGTTTTAAAAGTTTCTATAGTGGTGAGCTAAAGAAACTTTCCAGTGTTGCGTGGTCCTCCCAGGTTTATGTGGCAGGAAAGTCATTCCGATGAAGGCGCGTGCGACAACTCATATAAGATAGTGATCGAGCTAGTGGATTAGGATGTTCCGAGAGCTTAACACGATATTTTTGTTTCATTTGGTCCAATTCGGTTTTAATTAGTGGGACGGTTAAGGTCTCTGTGGATATTCGCGTTCGAAATGTACCAGGGAGCACCTGTTAAGAAACGAAGTATATTTGATTGGGCTCTTTGGATGACTTCAACGTTACTTGGGCTTGCGTTCCCCCAAAGCTGGGAACCGTATGTCCAGATAGGCTATATTAAGCTGTTATATAACAGCACCTTTAGATCGAGGCTTAGCCCAGATCTTGGGTTTAAGAGCCAGTGGACTGGGTTTAAGAGCCAGTGGACTGGGCTTTTAATTTCATGCAATTTTTTTTTTTGGCTTCTATATGCTTCCGCCAGGTGAGTCGTCTGTCCAAATGTACTCCTAGGTAGGTGACTTCAGTACAGTGTGGTACGGTGGTGTTGTTAAAAGAAATGGACGGACAGTCTCTCTTGTTTAAGGTGAATGTTATGTGCTTGCATTTATCCGGATTGACTTTTATACGCCAATTGTCTAGCCAGTTCGATACCAGTTTTAAATGATCACTTAGCTCTATCGTCGCTTTTTTGGGGCAGCGTGAGTGACTGATGATTGCAGTGTCATCCGCAAAGGTTGATGTCATCAGGTGGGGATTTGTAGGTATGTCAGCAGTGAAAATGACGTATAAGAGGACCGAGAACACTGCCTTGTGGGACGCCAGCATTAATGTAGTACTCGTTTGAGGTGAAATTTTTGCATCTCACCACGAATAACCTTTTAGTAAGGTATGACTCTAGTAGTTGGTGTGAGTTCTGTGGAAGCACGCTTTTTATTTTGTGAATGAGACCAACATGCCATACACGGTCAAAAGCTTGAGCAACATCAATGAATATAGCTGGACAGTATTCTCGGTGCTCAAAAGCTTTACTTGCTCGATTGTACTGTGTTTTGATCTAAACCTGAATTGATGTGTGGGGATAATGTTGTTTGCGTTTATATATGGTATGAGCTTCTTAATAAAAATTTTTTCAAATAATTTTGATAGCACCGGCAGCAAACTTATAGGCCGATAAGAGGACACAATTGATTTGTCTTTACCAACTTTAGGGATCATAATTATTACAGACCTCTTCCAAAGTGCTGGGAAGTAGCCCACTTTGAGTATTGCGTTAAAGAGCATTGCAATGAATGATATTGCACAGTTTGGTAGCTCAATAATCATCTTGGGAGTGATGAGATCGTGTCCAGGCGCTTTCTTTGGGATTAAATTATGAATTGCTGCTCTTATCTCATTTGAATTAGTTTTAAGCACGCTGCAATTAGCCAATGGAGCGCATGGCTGCTGGGGAAGTTGAAATCCGTTTCTTGGCAAGTTTGGTTGAAAGACGGATTTGAGGTGGTTAGCAAAAGTGAAAGCCTTTTCCTTGTCAGATCTCGCCCAGTTTCCACTTTGATCCCGGATGGGGCTGTCAGCTGTTATTGGTGGATTCATGCGGTCTTGTGCTCTCCAAACCGAAAACTTGGTACTCGTTGATGAAAGGTTTTCAATGTAGTGCCTTTGGATTTTGCGATCTTCAGTCTTAAGAGCATTTCTTAACTGTTTTTTAGCAGTTTTGAGTCTTTGTAACGAAGCGGGCGATCGACAGATCTGCCATTCAAGTCTTAGCCGGCGATTCCGCACTAGTTAATACGACAGTATTCTTGGAGCCCCGTTGTACATTCGGTGTCGTGGCAACAGCAGCGCTCGCAATGGTTATGTTGAAATGTTCCAGAGACTTGTCAATGTCTGTTCCGGTATCAAGTTTTGGCCTCATACAAATGTGGGTGCTGACGTATTTTTTTATACCTAAGCCAATCAGTCTTCCATGAGGTAAGCTTAAGGGAAAGATCGCTTTTTGTGGGATGCTCCAGTAAGTGAAAAGTGACTGGAGAATGGTCTGAAGATAGCTCGGCATGATTTTCCGTTGAAATCACACTACGAGAGATATTAAAAGTAACTGCAAAGTCGATTAGGTTTATTAATGTGTTGTAGAGCTGTTTTCCTTTAGGATTTGCAAGTCTAGAGACCCAGTGAGGATGTTTAGCATTAAAGTCACCTGCCGCAAGAAATTTGGACCCTAGGGTGTCGAAGAACTGCTTGAAGCACGATTCGGAAATCGAAAATCGGGGTGGATAGTAGACGGATGAAAGCGTCAAATTTCCATTTGAAGTTTCGATGACAATCGACGTAGCCTGCATGTAGTTTTGCGAGTATGATACCGACTTATAGTGTTTTAGTCGCCTTCTGATGAGTATACCCGTTTCGCCATGTGCTTTGCCATCAGGGTAGAAGGAGTAGCCCGGGATCTCGAATTTATATCTATTTGTAAGGTGCGTTTCAGAGAGCAATAAAACATCAGTTTCTGTCTCGGCTAGGTATTTTATGAGCTCAAAGTTGTGTTTCGATACGCCGTTTGCGTTCCAGGAAGTTATTTTGAACGAAGGCATTTTAAGTACAGTGTTTTTGTAAGATTAGAGTTTGCGTTTTTAATATCTCTTGAAGCATGTTTTGCATTAATAATGTAGTCTGGGACATACATTGTATAAAATTAGCAATCATATTTTCAAGAGAGCTATGTGGTGTGGGTGGTGTTATTTCCTGAGTTATACAATGCTGTGAGACTTCATTTTTCTGAGATTGTTGGAGTGTACGCTTGGTAGTATCTGTTACTTTCTCTGGCACTACGGTGGATAGTTGTTGCGAGCCAGGTCGCAGTGCGGATGCGTATGTAATGTTGGGAGTGGTAGTTAGAAAAGTACGTGGTTCTTGCATCGTGGCTTTTGTCTCGGGTCGGTTATGGGCAGTTGCAGTTACTTTGCGCTGATTCATCCGGTTTTTCAGTTCTTTAAAAACTGGACGGCCTCTATAATTAGCAGTGTGATTAACCCAGCAGTTACTATATTTTTTGATGTTGTGTCTGTTTTGTTTACAGTGCATTTTGAAGACTCGTGAAGGTCACCACATGATACACAGACAGAAGGTAGGGTACAATACGATTTCGTGTGCCCAAATTCCTGACAGTTTGTACACTGCACCGGGTCTTTGCGCTTGTAAGGTTCCTCTACAGTGATTCTGCGGTGAAGTAAGTATTGTAGATTGTATATTGGGTGAATATTGTTTCTTTTCTCTGGTTTATTCACATGAGAGAGCTCGACCTTGCACATTGGCTGGGGGATTTTGCTTCTGTTCAAGATGATCACAACCCTAGTTGGGAACCCTTTTTTCCTCAAGCGCACTTTTAATTTCCTTAGTGTCAACTCCAGCTTCTATTCCTTTTATAACCACTATCAGCCCTTTACTACTCTTAAGTTGGTACGTATAGTAGTTTTTGTTGGCATCACTGACGAACTTCGAAACTATTTTGTAATTATTCTCAGTGTAGATTTGCCGTTTAGTTTCATGCCTTTGGTTAGCGGAACAATGTGAAAATTGTTGTTGCCGATAAGTTGCACTACCTGTGATACAAGATTGATTGAACTGCGCTCGCGAATGTAAATTGGGGGAGGCTTAGTTTGCTCGACTTCTAGGGCCTCTTCTACGTCGATGGGATCATTATCGCTGCTAAGAGCTTGTACAGAGCATCACAGGTGAAGCACACTGCAAACTCCATGAGATTTCATTGTTTGTGTTATAGCTTGTGATGTTGTTTGTTTTTTGGGCGGAGCTTGATTCTAATGACTGCGAGCGGATGGTGAAGTACCCGCAGTTGGAAATCAGCGACACACAAATTGGCAACGGATTCAAAATACCGTTGCACTTTTCGTTGTTATTATATATTTTTGTTTCTGGTGTAATGCTTGTTTTATTTTTATTTTTTCAAAAAGAATCGATAGCGCTAGTTTATTGACACGTCCTTACTCACCGACGATCAAACAAAGACACGTGTCCCAAATGACATCATTTGCAAATGCAAATATAATTGAGGAACGGGGTTTCAATTCAACATGTTTTAAAAAAAATATTATTAAAATCGGTTCTGTATATCTATACATATTATAAAACAAAGTCGCTTTCTCTGTCTGTGTGCTTAAATCTTTAAAACTACGCAACGTATTTTAATGCGGTTTTTTTCAATAGACAGAGTGATTGAAGAGGAAGGTTTATATTTATAATAACATCCATTAAATAGTGGAGAAATACTGTCATTTTCTCTATACATATACCTATATGCCTATCTTTAAAATTAATGAAGTTGGCATAGTGTTATAATTCATGGAAAAAGCATTTACTGTCACTACAATATTCCAGCTTCTCATTATTTACACAGCAAAGTTTCTTCAAATGTGATTTTAGATTTTTTTTTATTTAAGTCTGATTATTACTATCAAGAAATTATAAATTCATGTCTGGAAGACGTCGTTCGAACATAGGTCGTTGTACAGTGAATGCCAAATGAGTACGTTCTGCTAGAGATGAAGAATCGTCAACGGAACGTGAGGCTCGCCTCAGTCAGCTTCGGGATAGATATAGAGCTGAGAGAGAGAGAGAGAATCATTAGCACGAGTTACTAATTCATGGGTAAATAGTAAATAAAGAAAAGCTGAACGATTCTGCGAGTTCAGTTTGCGTTTGGCACGGATCTTGATCCAGTAAAGCCTCCATCCTCATCTTCAAACTTTTTGGGTTGGCCAGGACGCTCTTTGTCTTCGACACTAAAATCACCACTTTTGAAGCGTCGAAACCACTCTCTGCTTGACTTATCGGTCGGAGCAGATTCACCATAAACTTCTTCAAGCATTTGATGGGTTTCAGCTGCACTTTTCTTCCCATTAAAAAAGAAAATCAAAACTTTCCGCAAATGCTGTTTATTTAACACAAAGCCGGACATTTTCGAAGAGACAAAAAACAGTGTTGTTGTTAGAAATAGACGCTGATGCTAATTATTGTTGACAGATGGCAAAACTTTCCAATGGAATAGGTAATCACTTCCAAAATCGGCCACAACTTGCAGGTTGAAAACGGACCGAACTAATTTGTACTCCCAATAGATAGATAGATTGGTTATTGCTTTATAAGTGACAGTGTGGACTTACAAATGAAAACAAGAGAAACTAGTATCAGAGTACTATTACATTGGTGTAATTCTCACACAAAAGATATCTTTTGGCATAGTTTTTTGGGCAAAAATGAAATTTTAGTCAAAATGGAAGTTATTTTTGGCAGTTTGTATGTATGCGGCGCAGATTTGTAGACACACGATGCCAGAAGAGGTAGTCAAGTTCCAGCGGTATTTCTTGAAAAGAGTGCTGAAGCTACCGGACTCAATACCAAACTATGCATTCTCACTGGAAATCAGTACGGAAGACTGTTACTTCTGTACATTAGAACTACAAATGCAATACATCACTAAGAACTTTGACATAAAATGTCACGTTATATTAGAACGAAAATAGATCGCCGTGTAAGCTATCCAAGGTTATTCTAAGAGGAAATGTTGCGTGGGCAAATAAACTTAATCAGCTGGAAGAACAACACAATATAAGGTTTCAATGGAATGCTGGCATAGAAGAAGATGCTCATGGAGGAATAAAAGCACAATGCTGGAAAAAGCAGACGGTAGCACAAACTGCTTTTATAAAAGCCTGGTGCCAGCAGCTAGAGAAAAATATAATGATGATAAAAAAAAAACACGCTGTGACATATTTCATTTGAATGCATATCGTTTTGATTTGTCAACCATCTGTACGCTAACAAAGAAACACTAGCGCACTGCATATCAAGATGCCCACTATTAAATTAATTTAGGACGTCTTATTTAAAAAAACAAAAAAAAAAATAAAAAAATCGATTGAACAAAATGAGCGGCTAAACATGTTGAACGGTGACGATGAAATCAGTTGGAAATCCCTAGCAAGCTATGTATGCACAACATTAAATTACAAAAAAAAAGTTTCTAATGTAGAATTCAGTTTACGGCTAACAGCCATGCTTTAGAACCACTCTTCTTTCTTTTTTTTTTCCAAAAATGTATGAATTAAGTATCTGAACTTATGTATTGGGACTATGCATTAATTTTAAAGGTTGCACACAGATGGCGTTATTTACAACAGTATCGCATCTGGCAATACTGTAACTATATTCATGTCAAAGCCTCATCATTAGGCTTTGTTTACCAGTATCTGTCATTTCGCTGAAGTGTACACAACATAGTTTTTTTGTGCTCCGAGTATGTCAACTTTCGTGCCGTCAAAACGCAATTTGCGGGAAGCCTTGCTTTTTTGCTTCAATTTGAAGAAAAATACCACCCAAGCCCGTCAATTGCTGTTGGATGCCTACCCGAACCATACTCCATCGATTTCAACCTGTGAGTACTGGTTTCGACGCTTCAAAAGTGGTGTTTTTGATACCGAGGACAAGGAGCGACCTGGCCAGCCCAAAAGGTTCGAAGCCGCAGAATTGGAGGCATTGCTGGACCAAGACCCGTGCCAAACGCAAGAAGAGCTCGCCGAAACGTTGGACGTTGACCAAGCAACCATTTCCAGACGTCTCAAAGCGATGGGAATGATCCAAAAGCAAGGTAATTGGGTGCCATACGAGTTGAAGCCGAGAGACGTCGAACGCCGATTTTTCACGTGCGAATTGCTGCTTGAACGACTTGGCCGGAAGGGTTTTTTGCATCGTATTGTGACTGGCGACGAAAAGTGGATCCATTACGATAACCCAAAGCGTAAAAAAACATATGTCAAGCCCGGCCAACCGGCGCCATCGACGTCCAAGCCGAATATTCATGGTTCAAAGCTCATGCTCTGTATTTGGTGGGATCAGAAGGGTGTGGTGTACTATATGAGCTGCTCCAACCCAACGAAACCATCTCTGGGGAAGTCTACCGACGTCAATTGATGCGTTTGAGCCGAGCATTGCTTGAAAAACGGTCGGAAACGGCCGCCGTACAGCCCAGACATTGCTCCTTCGGATTACCACTTGTTCCGGGAGATGCAGCGTAAGCTGGCTGGACACCGCTTCTCTTCATATGAAGAGACCAAAAAATGGATCGATTCATTCATAGCCGCCCAGAAGCCGGAAATTTGGAGAAACGGAATCCGGAAATTGAAAGAAAGATGGGAAAAGGTTGTGGCTAGCGACGGACAGTACTTTGAATGATGTATCAATCCATTTTGAAATCGAAATAAAGCCCCATTTTTGGTGAAAAAACCTTTAAAATTAATGCATAGTCCTAATACATATTAAAAAAATCGGCCAAGTGCGAGTTAGACTCGTACACGGAGGGTTCCGTACCAGATTGGGGTTTGTATGGGAGGTACTCCCCCTAGTGGTCCGATTTGTCTGATTCCAACATATGTACCAAAATTGTGTATATAGCCACCAACCACCCAAATTTCAAGATCGTGAGATTACTGGATCGTATAGCTGCCATACCCCATTAAGTTTTTAAAAACATTTTAGGTTTAGTATTTGTTGCTGATGCCCGGATAGAACTTCACATTCTGTGAAAATTTCAACTCTTTTGTTATTACGGTTCATTAGATATGACCCTAGAATGGATGGACGGACAACGAAGTCTTTGGAATAGGGTTCCCATTGGTATCCTTTGGATCCGGAATCCTAAAAAGAATACTACTATCGACTACTAATTTTACTACATATTGCACAAAGTTTTCTTTTCACAATATTTGTACACTTTACGTTCCTGACCAAGACCCGCTCGGTTGCTAATACAATGCTATTGTAATAGGTTGGTGGAAAAGTAACTTCCGAAAATATGAATTGCTAGATTTAAAAAGCGATATCTCTGTAAGTATTAATCCGATCTGGGAATGCCATACAACAATGAAAAGGTAGCAACCTTCGTAAAACCATGCTGCTAAAACAATGAACATGTGATTATTTAAATCTGCTGTTTTTGCGTAAAGGAAATTAGTGCCGAAACAGAGAAAATTCGTTACAATATATTGTATTTCTATGAAAAGGGTTATTCCGCAGCGAAAGCTCATAAAAAAAATTGTGCACATCATGGAGAAGGTACTTTATCAGAACGATCAGTTCGAATATGGTTTGCGCGATTTCGTTCGGGAAATTTCGATGTGAAAGACGAACCTCGGGTCTGGTCGGCTTTGCACCGAAAAAGTTGACCAAAAAGGTGGGGAATGTCCGGCACATAAGTACGCGTGACATCGCTAGCTAAGGATCTTGGTATCCACCATACGACAGTTTTAGACCATTTAAAAAAGGCGGGCTATGCAAAAAAGCTGGATGTTTGGGTACCACACAATTTGGCAGAAAAAAATCTTATTAATCGCATTTCAATTTGCGAAATATTACTGAAACGGAATGATTTGCAACTTTTTCTATTCAAATTGATAATTGGCGATGAAAACTGGGGAACATACGACAATAATGTGAGAAAAAGGTCGTGGTCTGAACAATGTGAGCCCGCCCAAAACATTGCAAAGCCGGCGCTAACTACGAGGAAGTTGTTGCTGTGCATTTGGTGGGATTAAAAAAGGTCCTGTGCATTATGAGTTGCTCCCACCTGGGCAAACGATAAATTCGGAACTCTATTGTCAACAACTAACAAGACTATATGCAGCGTTGAAGAAAAAACGGCCACAGTTTTTTTTTTTTTTTTTGTTGAATTTGCACAATTGATTTGCCTTGACTAAACTCTTTCTGCTCAAAGATTTATTGATTTTAAAAACTAAAAATCAGAAGGTGATATTTGACAAAAACTAATGATGGATTTTAAAATATGTCTCGTAGTTTTCATCCATCAATTACGACTTTTCCGGTGGTCCAATACGCATGAATGAAACCATCTAAGGATACAGTTAGAAATTTAATCAATATCAGCAGTTTAGTGTTTACGTGCAACGAAAACAAAGCTGAACTCACGCTGTAATTGCGAGTCCTTGGCAGCACTGGCAGGTCTTTCACCAGAGCGTCTGGTCAGTCGGAGTGAAGAAAGTACTTCCAATAAGGAAGCAGTTAAAAAGTTTTTTTTTTTTTACCAAACCAACCCCTATATTTCGTTATTTATCCTGCTGTTGTTATTCGTTTTGAGCTGGATGCATATTGAAGCTTATCCTATACTGCAAAAAGGGCATTAGATAGATAAGTTTATTTGTTTTAACTTACGTAATCATAGGATCCGGTGACCCACCAATGCTACTGCACGCTAATTCTATTGGTATGTCTTCTGTGGCAACAGCAATGTTGCCAGGTGATATAACGGGTGGATGTGGTGGCGTTAATACTGTTAAGTTATAGAACTCTTGGTGCACATCAGCACCAGTGCCTTTGGCTTTGATGCGACACTCAAAACGCCCATTGTCGCGGCTGTACGATGCGTTTTTGATCTGTAAATCGTAAATACCACGTTCTGGTCGAAAATCAAGTCTGCAAAATGAATTTAAATTAGTATTAAAATTTACGAAAGAAAAGGAAAAAATCTGAATACTATTGTATGTATTATAGTAAATGTGTTACAATTTAATCAATTATTCGGGCAGCCAAATAATAACAAAAACTCTTTTACCAGTTTAAATATAGTAAACTGACTATGACATTGCCCCGTAGGATCTATTGTCTGCAACAATTGGATGACTGCTTTTTTATCAAAATTTGTTTATGAAAAGAAAAAAAATTGGCTTAATGACATTTTTCGAAAATTCTTTAGTCGAAATACGTGTTTTGAAGCGGTGAACAATAAATAATTGAAACTCAATTTTCGACATAAGCTAATTTAACGTCTGACACTTCGTGCTGCCTTCTTCCTTCATAAACCTTGCGAGATAACACACATTTTCAATGGTCTGGAGAGTATGGTGGATTTTACGACTCGAGCAATGTGAATAGGAGCATTATCTAAAAGGTTAGGTTGTTGAGTTATTTTAAGTTTGAGATTAGATGTAAGCTTGGATTTAAATCTTTTGTCACCTTCAATGGGGGAGGATTCCTCATCTTCGTAAATTATGTCGATGTATGCTGTTGAAGTCCTTGGGTCTAAATGAATGAATGGTGAATCACGGTGTCTAGCTGATGTTGAAGGTTTGGAGGAGGTTGCCGTCATTGATATGGAGGTGTTATTAGAGGTTGTGTTTTGAGTATTGCTGTTATTGTTGTTGGCTAGTACTTTGGAGAATTGTGCACCGCGTTGTAGGTTACGGATGTTGTAAATGTTGAGTGTGGATTTGTGGTCTACATTTCCTTTGATTTTAATAGCTGTTAACTCCTGTTGTTTAATAAATACTGGGTACTTCTTATCGACTGGAGTGTGATTATTTTCAACTTCTGGATTATGTTTGTAGTTAATGCATGACTTTACCCTAGAGCAAATTTCGTTCTCACTTGTGTGTATTCCTCTGAGCAATTGGAACATGTTTTATTGCTTTTACAGATAGAAGTGGGGTGTCCAAAACGTAGGCAGTTCTTACATTTTAGTGGGAGAGGGATATATGGTCGTACGTGCACCATTCCGTAACCAATCCTTAATTTTTCCGGTAAAGTGTGAGAAGCAAAGGTAATAATGATAAGTCCAGTTTCTATTAAAGAGTTGTCTTGTTTCTTTTTGATTTTGTAGACATCTGTAATTTTTAGTGTTTTAAGTTCCTCTTTTATTTCAATCTCTGGTATATTTCTAAGGTCGTTAGAGTATATAACGCCCTTAGTATAATTGAAAGATTTGTGATCTGTAGCAGTTACTGCGTATTCTCCAATTTTATTTAGTTTTAAAAGTTTTGTAGCTTGAGCGTCGTACGTGCACCATTCCGTAACCAATCCTTAATTTTTCCGGTAAAGTGTGAGAAGCAAAGGTAATAATGATAAGTCCAGTTTCTATTAAAGAGTTGTCTTGTTTCTTTTTGATTTTGTAGACATCTGTAACTTTTAGTGTTTTAAGTTCCTCTTTTATTTCAATCTCTGGTATATTTCTAAGGTCGTTAGAGTGTATAACGCCCTTAGTATAATTGAAAGATTTGTGATCTGTAGCAGTTACTGCGTATTCTCCAATTTTATTTAGTTTTAAAAGTTTTGTAGCTTGAGCGTCGGTTTTAGTTTTAACGAGGAGAGTACCTGCTTTCGTTTTTTTACAAATACCTACCTCACCTACGCACGTGTACTCGATGACTTTTTTTTATTAGAAAAGGTGATATATTTTCAAAGCTTTTATTATCCGTTCTGCTTATGACAATATATTTACCTGCAGAGAATTTTTTTTTGATTGTTGTTGTTGAAAACAACTTGTTCACGTCTGGCGGTTTATTCATGTTGGATGATGAGCCTAAGCTCTGTAGCTGCTGCTGTTGTTATTTATTTTTGTTTTGTTTGACAGAAACGGTAGTTAACGCTTGCTGTTTTTAAAACGGTGAACTTCTTGGAAGCTTTAGGTTATAACAATTGTAGCCTGGCGCTTCTTTGAAAACACAACCGATCGCAAAGAGATTCAGATCAGAACTGTGTCGACATTTCAGTTTGATCAGAATGCTAGGAAGGGTACCAGAAAAGTAGTGTGCTTAGATAACAAATTCCGATGGAAATAGATTTGCACTATTTGCAAGAGTGTAAGTCCCTATTCAGCTTGCAGCAATACGAAAATAATCGGAAATATTAGTTTCCACGTTATTTCTTTAACCAAGGGCAACATCAAAGAAACAAAAGTACAGATCTACTCGGAATCAAACTACCAAGCTATAAAAAACTTCTTAAATGAATCTAATTACTACACCTATCAGCTAAAAAGCAACAAAGACCTATGTTCGGACTCGTCTTAATACATAACATAACAGCACACAACATAGATAACATTACATAGCTGTTTGGTTATAAGCTTTATCGAACTTGTATTGTATGTTCGAACTATATCTGAGAACACATAGCATAAGTTAAGCGACGAAAATTAGATTGCCTCCGTGGCCGATTGTGCATAAAGAATCCTCCCGAGGCAATATTTTCCAATTATACACAATTTTAAATTTGGTTATCGTATCAAAACAACATCTCCTCTAAACAGGTGGGCTAATGTCTAAAGCTGTGGAAGGTACAGATCTACTGGTGGTGCCGAAATTGATGGAAAAGGATGCATAAAACGATGATGCAGCAGAATTACGGGATTGCGCATTTGGAAGGTAAAGTGGTGCGCATTATAAGCAACTGCGCAAAATGCATAATTTACAATAAGAAGTTGCATCGTTAGTTGCCAATCGTTACCTTTGTCGGTTATGGATCGTGTAACTTCTTGTAGTTCTATCCCTTGTGTCAGATCAAATGCGCGGTGAACAAACTTGCAATCGTAATATCATATTTTGATCCACCAACGTGCTATCTTTGGGATTAGTTCCTTATTGGTTTTGACTTTGGCAATGGCGGAAAAATCTGTAACGAAACGAAATGGTTTTCCCAAACATAGACAGTAACTCGTTGAAGTGATTCTACCACAGCTAATATTTCTAACTCGAACCTATGGTATAGACTCTCTGGATTCGTGAAATGTCTACTGCAATAGCATACAGGTCGCCAATCCATTCTATCGTAGGATTGCAATAAGACTCCCGCAAGTCCGATATCGCTAGCGTCTGTATGAACTTCATGGTTCGCTGAGAAGTCATACAATACGAGTATGGGTATTCTGCATAACTTGTTATCGCAAAGTAAACTTTGCACAATTGAATACAATCTTTCTTCGAATAATTGCAGTGATATGCCTACTGCTATAAGTTTTTTTCTATGTAACGATTTTTAATATTTTCAATACATATGTCCCCTTTAACGTTTGTTCTAAAGTATCCCACAAACCACCTTGGTTTACGAAAAGACTTTCTAACCTGACGAACATTAAATCGAGGCTCGATAAAAACTACAAGAATATTGGCGGTTCTATTGCTTTTGTGAATTTTTTTGTGGCACGGGCTAATTTTTATTTTTATTAAATAGCCTTTGTTACAATAAGTTTTAGGCCGCAATTTTCGTGCGACCCTAAGCAGTTTTATAACTTTGTGAATTCAAAGCGCAAATCTCCTTTATTTCCCTTGTTAATATATCTAGTTGACGAACAAGCCTGCAGTGATTTGGGTATCAGTGAACTGTCCGCAAAATTTGTTCAATGCACTTATTCTTCTAAATCATATATTTGCAATCGTCATCCTTATCCCATTTCCCAATCTAACGACATTGTTTCTCCTGTAATTGGTGAGGAGTGTCTTCTTACCAATTTAAAATCTTTGAAATCTACTTACTCACTCGGTCCTGACAAAATACCTAGTTGTGTACTTAAGTACTGTGCTGAATCTTTATGTAAGCCGCTCCTGAAACTTTTCAATTTATCACTTCAGAGCGCATTTTTTCATTCCATTTAGAATCTTTTATAGTTCCCCTACATAAAACAGGTAACAAAGCTGACATATCCAATTAAAGAGGTAATGCAAAACTTTCGGCAATTCCAAACTTGTTGAAAAAATGATTACTTCAGGCCTTTATCACCACTGTAAACCTCTTATTTCTCCGTGTCAACACGGTTTTATGAAGAGGCGTTCACCTACTACTAATAATGCTTGATTTTACATATTTAGTAAATCATGGTTTCAGCGAAAAATTTCAAACTGATGTCATTTACACAGATTTCAGCAAAGCATTTGACTCCGTAAATCATGATCTGCTGGACCTTTTTTCTCCTTCATCTTCTTTATAGGATTTCTTCTCATTTAAAAAATAGAATTCAACGAGTATTATTGGGAGTACAAATTAGTTCGGTACGTTTTGAAAAGATGGCTCCACCTGCAAGTTGTGGCCGATTTTGGAAGCGATTACCTATTCTATTGGAAAGGTTTGACATCTGTCAACAATAATTAGTATGCATCAGCGTCTTTTTCTGACAACAACACTGTTTTTTGCCTCTTCGAAAATGTCCGGCTTTGTGTTAAATAAACAGCATTTGCTGAAAGTTTTGATTTTCTTTTTTAATGGGAAGAAAAGTGCAGCTGAAGCCCATCAAATGCTTGAAGAAGTTTATGGTGAATCTGCTCCGACCGATAAGTCAAGCAGAGAGTGGTTTCGACGCTTCAAAAGTGGTGATTTTAGTGTCGAAGACAAAGAGCGTCCTGGCCAACCCAAAAAGTTTGAAGATGAGGATGGAGGCTTTACTGGATCAAGATCCGTGCCAAACGCAAACTGAACTCGCAGAATCGTTCAGCAAGCCATTTCCGTTCGGTTAAAACAATTGGGATTTATTCAAAAGCAAAGATATTGGGTGCCGTACAAGTTGAAGCCGAGAGATGTCGAAAGGCGATTTTTCGCTTCGAAACTGCTTCTTGAAAGACATCAAAGGAAGGGATTTTTGCACCGGGTCGTGGCTGGAGATGAAAAATGGATATACTACGATAACCCTAAGAAGAAAAAATACTATGCCAAGCCTGGTGAACCCGTTCCGTCATCGTCTACATCGACGCCAAAGCAAATCATCCACGATTCTAAGGTCATGCTCTGCATATGGTATGACCAGACGGGTGTGGTATATTATGAACTACTAAAATCAAACGAAATTAATGCGGAACGTTATCGACTACAACTAATGCGTTTGAGCCGTGCATTGCGTGAAAAACGACCAGAAACGGCCGAAAGGCATGACAAGGTGATTTTGCAACATGGCGGCGCTCGGCCCCACGTAGCTGTAACGGTCAAAAATTACCTGGAACGCTCAAATGGGAGGTCTTACCCCACCCGCTCTCCAGACCTTCCTCCTTCCGACTACTGGCTTTTTCGACGGATGCAAAACGTTTTGGGGGGTAACCGGTTCGAATCTTTTGAAGAAATCGAAAAATGGCTCAATGATTGGATCGAGGCCAGAGAGGACTCATTTTTTAGAGATAGTATTCGAAGAATACCAGAGAGGTGGGAAAAAGTAGTCACTTTCGGCCATTTCCGTCTGTTCGTCTTGAGAGAAGTTTTTGAGCTAGAGAGCTCAAATTTTGCACGAACCCCTTTTTTTACCACACGCAGTATATTTGTTGGAACCAGCCGAATCGGACCACCATACAAGCCACCCATTTGAATTTATGTTCTCATTAGAAAATCTTTTTGTACCTTGCATACAAACCCCGTGAAGAGTATTACATCTTCGGCATAGTCGGAGATAACCTTCTTTCCAGTTTATTGTTTTAATATACCGTATTATGTTAATAACATTTTATTTTTAAGTTTGACAGTATTTTGTCATAATAATATATTAAAAATAAATAAATAATAAATAATTAAAGGACTTACAACTCACATAACTTCAATTTTTCTATTCACATATTTTAAGCATGATTTTTGAAATTTAATCTTTATCAGGTGTGGAAATCATTTGCAATGCTTAGCCAATTTGACAATGCTAAAAAAAATAGTATGATATCTCTGGCATAAAATAATGTAGGTCGAAATTGATCTTGGCAAAAGTGCTAGCTCCATGGAATCGCTCATCCCTGTTGGTGCTTGTCGACTGCCTGATGCAGTTATTCACATAAAGCTTTGCTCTGCCAACAGGATAGCTGCTACTGGGCCCAAAATTCTTGCAAAGTCTTACCTGACATTGATAAACTTGCTGAATATTTTTTTTTTTTGAAAGTAACTTATGAAAAACAAATAGGAACAGAACATAACTGAAAGCTATTGATTCCAAGAATACAGGCAAAACAAGGACTTGAGGTACTAGTAATTACAAGAGAAAACTCGCTGCTAGGTTGGATCATCTATTCCAGTGCTATACAAATAATGCAACATTTTCCGTCCTAGTGAAAGTTGTCCATATATGTGAATATGATTTTTAACCAACTACCGACATCCACCCAACGTCATACTGGCCGATCAGTTTTCTGCCTGTAATCTTGTTGGTATGAAAAGAGACATACAGTCGCAAGGCCTCAGTAAACATTTTTGGAAAATGGCTGCGATAATAACAATAAAAAAAAAAATTTTGAACCCCAACACACTTTAATATTAATAATAATATATTATTATATATTATATTAATAATATCACTAACCTGTAGCCTGAACTTAATTGCACATCTCCGATAGCAACATTCTCATATTGTGCTGGATGTGCAGTCCAACGTGCCCAATAAAATGAGAAGTCATTTGTCTCATATTTCTCTGTAAATCTACATTTCAATGTGAGGTCAGCTTTCTCTCGCGTATCAAAGGATTCATCAGCAAATATCCAATATTGTTGTAAAGAAATTGTTATCAGTCCTAAAAAGAGAAAAGATAAGTTTAAAATAAATAAATTTTAAGCTTCAATAAGTGTAAAATGTATCAGATAATCGGCCAGAAAGGTTATAGTCGCACTTAGATGTTGACATTGCATTCGTGGAAACATGGTTTCTTCATATAAGTATTAATTTTTAAAATTCAACTTGGTATATTTAATTTTTTACACTGTTATCGACTAATAAGGTGCTTATCAATATTATAGGAAACTTCGAAAATTTTAATACCAAGTCTCGCCAAATCTGCACTTTTTGTTAAGTGTTCTATAAATAAGTATGATATGCCTGCTGCTAGCTAAAAATGCAAGCATTTCAACTAAAACTAACGGTTCTTTTCCAATGCTATGCTGAAAATAGAAATCGTACGATTTTTGCGGCTTATTCTTTAGGCTATCATTCCTGATTTTTATTTTTGTCAAAATATAAAAAATGTTGATTTGGCGAGATTTGGCATTAAAATTTACAAAGTGTCTTATAAATTTTGATAAGCACCTTTTGTATGGAGTTGTGGCAATTTTGTTTCTGCCACTTTTCTTTTCGCATACTTTGATTCCATTTGAGCCCGTCCATAGTCCGCCCGGCAAAGGTATTATAATAAGAACCAATTTATCTAGGATCCGTTTAACATGAGGGTTATATTCCTGGAAAACACGTATTTATTTTGTGTTTTAAGTACGTTATTATTGTTAAAGTCGCTAATTTATATCAAAAGTTCAACGTATAACAGACAATCTTTAGGTTACATAATTTATTTGAAATATGAAACTAAGTGTCGCTAACATCGTCATGTTCAGCGTGCTTTTGGGGTGACCCGCATAATCCATTTTTCACACCCCCTTTTTAATCAGCTATGCAATGCTAAACCTAGTGAAGCTTTCTCAGAAGTTATTCTTCTCATATATCCTTCATAGAATGTTATAGAAAGTCTTGAAAGTGTAAATTATACCTGCGGCAGTAATAATGTTGTATTAGGGGGAAAAAATTTAACCTTAACATTGGAATAATTTCGAAGTATATAAAAAAATTTTAATTACAGCTGCAATGCTTAAATTGGCTTATACATGGCTTAACGAATCCGTCTAATCCAGCTGATCAAGAATATATATACTTTATGTGGTCTCTTTTGCCTCCTTCTGCCTGTTACTAACTTCATGACAAACTTATAATACTATTCACTGCGTGAAGAGTATAAAAATAGTCGACTTGCTGCAAAATTAATTGTAAAAATTTTTTGAACCTGTTTTCTCTGGGTGTACGTATAGCGAAATGACTTCTTTCGCTTCGTTATTTAAAAGAGTTTGTGAGATATACGAGAAAATTCGCAGAGGGCGTCCGTAGCACCGAAAACGATTTTTTTTTTTTAAGTAAGTACAGTCAATCATTTAATAGCTGTTGAAGTCTCAATAATATTGACCACATGGTTTCATTTATATTGTCAACTGAAGCAAAAAACTTTCGTGTATTTAAAAAAATTGGCCAAGCGCGAGTTAGACTCGCACACCGACGGTTCCGTATCAAATGTGGAGTTTGTATGGTTCCAACAAAAGTATAGCGTCTACATCAAAAACTTAGTCTAAATTTCAGTTCAATAAGGCAAAAAATAAAAAAACGTGAATTTTAATGGGGGTTTTGTTGAGAAGAGGTTTACTGCATTCCTTGTGGTTGTACCAGCACAAGTGATGCAGAGCGTTAAAGTTGCCAAAAGAGGTGGTCACGTGATCATGCGATTAAGTACGATCAAAAATTCAAAGTATGTGAGGTGGTTGAGCCTGTCGGCATCTTAACTGAGCCGGTAAGAAAAATATAACCCCGCGACGGCTGCCGCGTTGCTCACGCTCAACTGTAACCGCAACCGTGTGGTCACATGAAAAGAGGGTTAGGCGATGTTCAACTGCAACCCCAACGGATTTTTACGCCGTTTCATAACCGTGAACGGAATATTGACCCATCACAATACACCAGAGACCAAGGAACAGTCAAAACAGTGGACTTCTCAAGGTAAACGTGCACCAAAGACCACGCTGGTAAATGATTCACCAGCGAATATTGTTAAGAGCAGTTGGGCATATTCAACATTGATTTGGAAAACTATTGCATTTGGTGAATACACTAGTGTAGTCACCATGGAAAACATGCATAAATTGAATTTTTGCGTGAGAATGTTTTCTGACCCAGAATTTTTATTTACTGTCTCTGACCAAAACTGGGTGTGAGTAGAGGCATAGTTTGAAAAAAAAACCTTCAACGGGTCAGAGACGGGTGGATTACTTATAACAGGTGATTTTTTACAAGCTTTGATTTAAAAAAAAAAAAAAAACATAAAATTAAGAAAAATGTATGAAATCTTTATTTGAGTCGATAGAACGATCGATATAATTTAATGTTTAAAGATAAATGTTGTCTCTCCAACATATCACAGGTATCTCACGAATAAATTGTTCAATATTGGCTTCCAGTGCGTCTATCGTTGCGGGCTTGTCGCTAAAGTCTAGAGGCGTGAAATCACATGATCTAGGTGGCCAATTGACCGGCCCCAAACGTGAAACAAAATCCTCAATGAACTCGCCTTCTCAATTGGGCCATTGTTTCGCGTGCTGTGTGGCATGTGGCACCATCTTGTTGAAAGCATATGTTAGCCAAGTCGGGCTCTCCCATTTTGGGCAAAAAAGATTTTATTTATTTATATAATGCTAACCTAAAGTTAAAACTAAAATTTAACAGAGTTAATAAATAGCCATGGCTGCCAGGGCCTTCAGCTAATAAAGATATATATGTAAATAACAATAATGATAATAATAATAAATAAGAGTTTGTAAGCATCGTACGGTAGCGCTCGCCATTCACAATAACGTTCCGGGGTTCGCCAGAGAGTGACTTTTTCGGGATGCATTGGTAGTTCTTATAATGCTTCTGGGTGCTCTTCAGTCCAAATGCGGAAATTTCGCTTATTCACGTATCCATTCAACCAGAAATGAGCTTTGTCGTTGAACACAATTTTTCGATAAAAAATTGGATCTTCATTCAACTTTCCCAACGCCCATTCAGCAAAAGTTAGCCGTTGTGGTATGTCGCGCGGGTTCAATTCTTACACCAGCTGTATTTTAAAAGGTTTCACACCCAAATCCATTCGCAAAATTGCTGCGGACGGCGCCGAATCGATAATTCGGGGTCATCAGTAACACTGGCGGACACAGCTGCGATTTTTTCCTTTGTCCCCACTCTACGTATGCGTGTTGGTGGTTTAATGTCCAACAATGAAAATTGGACGCGATTTTTAGTCACAACATTCCGAATAGCCGTCTCAGAAGGACGACCAAACAGACCATAAATGTGGAGAATTGTATTATGTTTATACAGTATTGTTTATTATTATTATTAATTATCAGTATGTAAAAACTTATTAAAATTATTATTAAGATCCTTATTACAAGATAATCGTTCAAGTTTAACAACCGCACGCACACGATGATCAACTGCCGACTTCTGCGATCCACTGACGACTGTGTTGATTAACTGACGACTTTCTACCTGCTCAGTTCTCTGCTTCTCATTGCTTCTTGCCACGCCCTGTTGCCAAAGTTCCTTACAATGCAGGCTGTATAGACCGAGCGCTGTTGCCACACTCCCTTACATAAAATGGAAGAAGACGATACACTGGCCTTACCGAGCATGAATTTTGATAATCAAATTCAATAATTTGTAAACGCTGTTCGTTTGTAAGCCGATTCATGGTCAAATTATAGACCAAACACGTGTTTGACAGTAACACAAAACCCGTAAACCGCGTTTTACTTGATTTGCATTAATTAAATAAATTAGCTTTAAGCTTAATTTTAATCACTTATTATTAATTATTTTTTTTGGTTTAATCTCCTGTATTAATCATTTACTTTTAAGTTGACAGTATTTTGTCAAATAAGTTACATAAAATAAAGTAAAATAAAATAAATAAATAAATAAACAAAGGGGAGCAAGAATTAAATATTAGAAATGTAATTCAAATACGGTGCGGTACCTCCCATTCAAATCATCCATTTAAATTCATGTTCTTATTAGAAAAACTTTATTGATTTTTGTCCTATCGAACTGAAACTTGGACACTATTAGTTTCAAAGAAAGGTGCTACACATTTGTCGGAACCAGCTCAATCGGACTACTAGGGGGGTACCTCCCATACAAACCACCCATTTGAATACTACAATGAAACATTCACTGCGTCCCGTGCAGAGGATTTCATCTTCGGCATAGTCGAAGATAACGTTCTTTCCAGTATTGTACACAGTTATATTAAGGATGTTTATTTATTTATTCTAAACTAGAAAACTTAATTCTACTTATAATATAAGCTGAATTATTTTTATTATTTTTAGATTTTTTTGTGCTGATTGTGTTATTTACAATATTCATATACTTATACTAAAGATTAAAGCTATATTATATTTTCTGATTTACCTTAAGACAAAAATGTACCCGGTAAGTTGCCCGCGTTAAGTATTTTTTAGATTTTTTTTTTCTGTATGTTAGTACGACTGTCTTTTATTACTATACCAAAAATGAGAGCGATCTGTCAACCAGTTTCTTTACAACAGCTGGTTTAATAAGTCCACCTCAGTAGTTCTCGGCGAAATTTACTATGAGTGCGTCTATAAAATAATTTTTTTCCTGTGATATGGCTCACACTGTCAATTATTTTCCGGAAAATATTTTGGCTAAAATTTTGGAAATTATCTTTGGCTATATTCAAAGAGAGCAATAGATAACAAAAACAACACAATATTCAAAATTTGGTACAGTATAGATTACGTGAAATCGTTACATACAATGCCCATATAAGCATTTGTTTTTTCTGTTACTCATGGAGTCATCCTCTACGCTGCAAACGAGCCCGTACAAGACAATGTGCATTGTTTTGTGCGTCTCCCCACTACGTGGGGCATCATCGCATTTTGATTTTCGTCACATTTCATTTTATAATTTTTCGATTTATCTCCCTTCGCTAACGAAGTTTCACTTCCATATTGTGCTTATGAGGGTGAGGCACACTACTTAAATTTTTTTTTTTATTTTCTGCTATTTGACTATTTCTATACATATCTATCAAAGCATAAAAGAAAACAATAAAGTAAAAAAGCAAAAGTTTTCATTATATATACACTGTACATGGGACAATTTGTTGTAGATTAGGTATATGTATTAATGAAGGTTTTGTTGTCCAGTTTGCAGCATTTCTAGAAACACTGACAAAGCAAAGGTTTTACGAGATCGCTGTTTAATAATATGGGATGAGTGCACAATGGCAAAGCGTAAAGCAGTTGAAGCGGTGAACAGAACATTGCGAGATATAAGACAAGACAATCGGCCCATGGGTGGCGTCACAATGCTGTTCTTTGATGATTTTAGGCAGACATTACCAGTAATACCTTGAGGAACGAGGGCTGATGAAATTAAAGCATGCTTTAAAAGCTCGAGTCTATGGCGAATGTTATACCAATACCAATGCATTTAACATTAAATATGCATACAGGAGATAACCCAAATGCACAAATGTTTTCATACTTTTTACTAAAAATTGGTGAGGGAACATATCCACAAGTAAAAGGAAAATTTGTTTTACCTGAAAATCTATGTAACACTGTTTTACCATTACAGGACCTTATTTCATCTGTTTACAGTGACCTAATATCATTGACAAATCAACTAAATTCATGGCTATGCGAAAGAACAATTCTGAGACCACGCAGTGATCAGGCCACAGTAATTTTTTTATTGATGGTATTTCTAGAATCTCCTACATATATGTGTATGCATAGGACTAAGAATAAGGTTAGAATTTTTAAAAACTAATACACATGTGTCCCTCCTACAATGAAGAGGAAGAAGTTCACTTAGCACTACGAGCCTCTAATTAATCAAAAGACAGCACGTTCGATACGGATCAGTCGAGATGAGTTCCTTGTATGGACAAGGACTCTGGCTAGAGGATTAACGTGTCGAACTAGTTTGTCCATGTAAATAGCTTTACGCTTGGAACATTCTTCTTTGACAGGTGGTACTTCCAGGTCTTTGTGAATGTCTTCATTCCTGATATACCGTGGAGCTCCCGTGATTGTTTTAAGTATCTTGGATTGTGCTCTTTGTATAACTTCAATGTTACTCGCGCTCGCGGTACCCCACAATTCAGAACCATAAGTGCAAATTGATAGAGTTATACAATATCATATCACATTGTACTCAAGCCTCAGTCGAGATTTAGAATTGATTGGCCAGTGAAGACTTTGAGCCCTTAGTTTCATATACGTCTTTTTTGCTTCAATAGGCTTCCGCCAGGTGAGCCGTCTGTCCAGATGAACGCCAAGATAAGTAACCACTTAAGTTTGAGGAATTATAGTACCATTTAACGTTACTGGAAAACAAGTCCGTCGGTTCAACGTAAATGAAATGTGCTCATAATTATATATATTATTAATTCTCTAGTTGGATACCTACTCCGAAGGATTTTAAGATGAGCAACCAAGCCTGCAGAAGCTTTAACTGGGCAACGGGAGCGACTGATTACGGCAGTGTCATCAGCAAAAGTCGAAGTAACAATTTGACTATTTGTTGGAATGTCGGCAGTGAATAACATGTATAGAGTTGGTCCCAAGACACTACCTTGGGGAGCTCCCGCTTTTATCTTAAATTCATTTGAAACGAAATTTTTCTGCCTTACTACAAACACTCGATTTGATATGTAGGATTGCAGGACTCTATGCATATTTTGGGGTAGCAAACATTTCATTTTGTAAATCAAACCCTCATGCCATACTCGATCAAACGCTTGTGCTACATCAAGGAATACTGCTGAGCAATATTCTCGCTGTTCAAAAGCAGTTCTTATTTCCGAAGTAACCCTGTTGACTTGCTTAATCGTTCCATGTTTTGCTTGAAAACCAAATTTTTGATCTGGGATTATACTATTTGTTTGTAAATGGTGAATGAGTTTGGCTTTAAGTACCTTCTCAAATAGCTTAGAAAGACATGGAAACAGACTGTATGAAGAAGGACTTGTCCTATCCTTCCCGAGCTTTGGAAACATTATGATAACCGATTTCTTCCATTGCAAGACACGAGAGAAAAACTATTGCTACGTTTGGAAGTTCAGTTATCATTTTTGGCACAATTCTATCATAACCAGCAGATTTTTGGGTTTCAGTTGTGTCCTTAACATAGATTCGATTTCACTTGAGCTTGTTTTTAATGGAGACATATTTTCTGGATTTGTGATTGTCTGGTGAGGAAGCACAAATTTTTTAGTGGGTAGATTAGGTTGAAACACGTGCTCCAAATGGTTGGCAAATACATTAGCCTTCTCTTCATCAGACCGAGCCCAACTTCCGTTTCTGTCTCTAATAGGTGAATCCAGTTCCACAGGAATTTTTAGCGATTTTTGCGCTTTCCAAAGTGAAAATCTAATGTTTGTGGGTGATAGGTTATCAATATAGCGGCTTTGTGCCTCGAGCTGGTCGCTTAAAAGTGCTTTGGCTAGTTTTTTTGTTGCATCTTTTAGCCTTTTGTTTAGCAATAGGAGATCTGTGCTGTTGAAAGATTTTCTGCTGAACTTGTGAGCAACAATCGCAGGCGTTGATACCTCAGCTGCAGCTACCAATACGACACTTAACTCATTAACAGATTTGTCGCTATCACTTTCAGAGTTGATCGCAGGTGCAATTTCTATGTGAGAATTATTTTTTTTATATTATATTTTTTTATAATACAACCAATTAGTTTTATTAGATATAAGTCTATAAGGGCGATCCTCAACTATTGGAAAATCGAGTAAAACGATATCAAAGTGTGAGTGATCGGATGAAAGTTCATAATGAATAACTGCTGATATGAGGTTTCTAGGTATATTTTTTGTGATACCAAAGTCAATGACATCGGGAGTTTTTCTTAGATCCGCTGGCCAGTAAGTAGGCCTACCCGGAGAAACGAAGTTTAGCTTGTTTTAACAATTTACAATACAAGAGTATTGTAAGGTTGGCGACCTTTTGGATTTACTAAACGAGAACCCCAATAAGTGTGTTTAGCATTGTAGTCACCGCCCGCCAAAAATCGTTCTCCAAGCCTATCAAAGAAATTTTTAAACACATCTGCAGATATGGAAAATCGTGGAGGACAATACACAGCAGATAGATAACGTCAGATTACCATGACGCATTTGCATCCGAACCGAAGTTGCTTGTAGATAATTAGATGAGTATGGCTCTAGAGTCTAGTGTTTAACACGCTTTCTTACAATAATGCATGTACCACCATGAGCCTTTCCATCCGGATTATTTGTTATATAAACTAAGTAGTCTGGTATAAATAAGTTGTTTTTGCTAGTCAAATGAGTCTCACAGTGAGTTATTTTTAAATGAGCCGTAATGGGGAATTTAACTTATCCAAAATTTTCATTTGGATTTTCATCATCTCGTGAAAAGAGTTTTGCATCATTAAGATTGATTAATTCAGGGTTTGTAATATATTCACCAACATAGTTTCACTAGAACTTTGTGGTTGCGACACTGGCTCATTACACGCATTTTGATTTGGGGTAATCCGGACCACCTCTGTATTTGGTTGCGTGATTGCCTCCACAGTTACTGCATTTTTTAATATCGGGATTATCGGACTAAGTTTACAGGTTGCGGTTTCATGCAAGTCTCCACAAGCTACGCGTACTGAACGAAGGGTGCAATAAGATTTTGTGTGGCCAAATTCCTGGCAATTTGTGCATTGCACAAGATTTAAACGTTTGTGAAGCTCCTCCTGAGTTACCCTACAATTAAGTTAATTTTTAAGGTTGTATATGGGATGTGCTACATTTTTCTTTAAAAGTTGCAACTTTGGGGCCAATTCAATTTTGTACAATGACTGTGGAATTTTATTTTTATTAAAAATATTGATCACTACTTTCACCTCAAACACTTTTTCTTCCAGGGCACTCGTAATATCGCTACAATCAACAGAGGGTTCAATGCCCTTAATTACAACTACAAGCCCTTTACTACTTTTGAGCTGGTAGGTATAATAGTATCTCTTAGTCTCCTTAAGTTAATTGGTTACAGAACTGTAGTTTGCTCCGTACAAATTTGGACCTTAATTAGTAAATGCTATCTTTGGTAATGGGCACAATATAAAAGTTATTGTTGCCGGATAGCAAAAATAAAATAACTCTTTTTTTATTGAAACAATATAAACACTCCAATAGAGAGTGCTTTAGAAGTTTCACTTCCATATTGTGTTTGCCATATTTTTTAGATTTACCCCCTTCACTAAAGTTTCACTTCAAAAAAAATAAATTTCAAAGTGCAGGACTCCAACCTCACGCCCGCGGTTTGCAAGTCTTACTCTCTAACCTCTACGCCACGGAGACATTTCAAATGTATTTGCCTAAATAGCTCCAATATAATAATATCGTCAAATTTTGATTTTCGTCACATTTAATTTTCATTTTTTTATTTACTCCCCTTTGCTAAAGAAGTTTCACTTCAAAAATTTAACTCTAACGAAATAAGAACATTTGTAAACGACAACATGCTTGTATTTATTTATTTATTATAAAACTAAGACTATAATTAAAAATTATAACTTAGATATTTTATGAGCAATATCGACAATGGCCTTCAGCTCTGAAACCTAGTTGTATAATACAATAATAGTAATTAATATATAAAATTAATACAACTAAGCTATTTATTACTTAAGGTGCTTATCACAGTTATAAGACACTTCGTTTTTTTTTTTTTTTTAAATCTGGTTAGGTTTTAAAGATAGAAATTCAAAAATAATTTTGGGTTATTGGCATTCAATTGTCGAAGACTGCCACTAATTTCTTTTTTTTTTTATTCAGTACAGAATAAGAAGAAAAGTACAAAAATTGTGAAATTCCATTTTGTGCCGCTTATCAAAATTATAAGACACTTTCTTCTTTTACATCTTAAAACAACAAAAAATTGTACTTCAACAGTATTTTTTACAAAAACAATAAATATTAATAACCGATGTGTCCACCTCGGTTTTTTCCCAACTTCAAAAATACGGGTTTTCATTGAATTTGTAAGGTTATGGTAAGGTTGGTTGTGAAGCAAGGTTGGGTCAAGCTTGTTCCACTCATGTAAAATCGACCTTTTTAGATCGGAAACATTTACGATTTTTTTATTTTCAGCATAAACTCGACGTACTAATACTCTCCAAACATTTTCAATTGGATTTAAGTCTGGCGAGCATGCCGGCCAGTCCATCATCTGGACAGAGCAGTCTTGCAAAAACGCTATTTTTCGGCGACTTTTTTGTATAGGAGCATTGCCATGCATAAAAGCAAACGGGTTTTCCCTGTTTTCGGCCAAAAAAGGAAACAGGCTACTTTCAAGCACATTTATGTTGTCTGCGGTGTTCATTTTTGAGCTTGTAAATTTCAACTCGAGCTTACCACAGTTAGTAAAGCGTTCCTTTTCAGCATAATACAACATAATACATGGTCGCAATGTAAACACACTTTTTCAAAATCTCTATTTATAGTGACGCTATCAAGTCGTATTGTTGAGAAACTTATGTGCAATGGAAAGAATTTATAACTGACGTCTAGTCTATCGTTGCTCGAAAAAGCACGGTATAATTGAGTAACCAATCCTGGATATTGGTGAAGCAATAAACCAAACAATACCTGTGTGTGATTTCTCAAAATATTGCTTCAATATCAGTGAAGAGGGTTGCATTCGTGAAGAATTTGTACAATACTATACAAACGATGGAAAGTATAGGGTCTTCGCTCTGACGTCTATTTGGCGTTTATTTAGTGTATACATTAGATTGACTTCAACCAACTCAACAAACACATAAATTTCTAATTATGTAGTACTTATAATATAAACAGATTTTTTCAATAAATGTATGTAAAATGTATATTATATACTAAATAATTTACTGAGATTTCTTATATTTGATTACCACCAAATTAATTATTTGCCAACTCATTCTTTTACTCGAGAGACAAAAACATGTGTGAATATGAGATTTCTTCCAATTTACTTGTATCTTCTAAATAATGGTAAATAACGTAAATGAAGATATTTATTTTCTTATATTACATCTTACCATCGTTCTCAGCAAACAATGCAAAGTATAATAAGTTATTTATAGCATATTCTGTACTGATTTAAATTAATTTCTTTTTTTCGTTTGTTCTTGGCATTTTAAATTGTTTGTTTACATTTGCAAATACGAAAACAGCCGATTCACACTGATACACAGAAAAATGAAAACAGTTCGTTCACACAATTGTGTATCAAATACACATTGAGTACATTGTAACGATAGAGTGAAGACTAGTAATAAATATTTTTAATCGCAAATAAAGAATATAAGAATAATATAATTTTTGGAGTGAATCTTTATATATAAAAATGAATGTCGAAACCTGTACGAAGATGATTTATGCCTTAGTTGGACCCGGTAGGTGGCGCTGTTGTCGAGATACAGGCACTTTTTTACCAAATTTTTAACATTTTTTTTTTATCTAGCGCACACTATACTAAGCCGATTTTAATAATTTTCTTTTAAAATGACAAATGAATGCTAATGAAAAAAGTTGCATACTTATTTATTTCAGTTTTTAACTTTTAATATACTATTTTTAAGTGTGAAGTGTTTTGAAAACCACTGCCAGACCAAGCATAAAACGTTTTGTACGTTTTTTCGTTTTTTAATGCTTTGGTTGTTGTTATTGTTGCATTTTTACTCTCTGAGTACGCTTTATTTGTTTGTTTCAATTTTGGTTTGTCGATAAGGGAAGTGGGAGGGTCGCGGGTTAGTCATGGACCAAAAATCAGAATGTGTTCTGCCGATTTTTGTTTCTCTTCTTCTTTCGCATATTTGGTTTTACTTTTGTTGAGTGGAGAGAGTGAGTAATTTGAAAATATTAGAAATTTAAAATATATGTATGCAATTTTTGTTATTGTTTTTGCAAACTCTGCTTCTTCATTACTTGTCCTTTGCTCCTGCTTGAATTGTGTGTTGTTATTATTTTTTCCCCATCTTATTAGTATTTAAGTGCATTCGAGGACAATCAATCAGACCTGCAAAACTTTTTGTATCGTGTTTCTATAAAACTTACCTTCTGGCAATAATGTACCCGGAATTTATTTAAATTGCACGCGTTAAGTATTTTTTAGATTTTTTTTTTTTCTGTATGTTAGTAGGACTGTCCTTAATTACTATGCTAAAAATAAGCGCGATCTGTCAACCAGTTTGTTTACAGCAGGTGGTTTAATCAGTCCACCTCAGTAGTTCTCGGCGAATTTTGTTTGATGGAGTCTTGCCGGGTTCCCCGAAGCGGCAATTCGAATTTGGGGAACAGAAAAAATCGCACGGAGCTAAGTCAGGTGAATAGGGCGGCTGGTCGATGGTTGTTATCGCGTTTTTGGCCTTATAATCGTTGATAATCGTGGCCCGATGAGATGGTGTATCATCATGTAAAATCAATGAATTATCGGCCCAAATCACTCCACGGATATCGAACAAAACAATCAGCATCACCCTGAACGACTTCTTTTTTCAACCATTCATTAGCGTGTCGTACTCGTAGACTCATGTCTCGTCACCAGTTATGATGCGTCCCATGAACATGGGATCAGAATTAGCCCGATCCAGCATGTCTTCAGCGACCTTCTGCCGATACTCTTTTTGGAGAAAATTCAGCTCAATCAAAACGAACCGAGCGGCCATGCGCTGGATGCCCAAATGGATGACCAAAATTAAACGAGCTGTTTCACGATTGATGTTGAGTTCATGTGCTATCTCTCTAACACTAACATGACGATTTTCGAGCACGATTTCTTTAACTTTTTTGAGCCAGAGGTCGATGGCCGTCCGGAACGGGGCAAGTCTACGATGATCTCCCGACCGTCTTTAAAGGCTTTGTACCACTCCTAAGCTTGAGTTTTCGATAAAATAGACTCACCGTAAGCCTTCTCCAACATTCGAATCGATTCGGCTCTCGAAATTTCGTTCAAAATACAAAATTTGATAAACTCTTTGTTCAATATTTTTTTCCATTGTAAATTTCGCCAAGAACTACAGAACTATTAAATCAGCTGCTGTTAACAAACTGGTTGACAGATCGCGCCCATTTTTAGCATAGTAATGAAGGGTAGTCCTACCAACATACAGAAAAAAACCTAAAAAAGACTAAACGGGCGGGCAATTTAAACGACAAATTTCGGGTACTTTATTGTCAGAAGGTACATCTATTCTGCCGACTTCTTTCTTCTTCTTTCCCGTATTTTATTGACTTTGGCTGAGTGAGGGAGAGTGAGTAATTTGAAAATATTAGAAACGAGCATTAGAGACACTCGATCGAGTGCTAAGAGATCTGCGCAGTAATCAAAAATATTTCGGAGGCGCGATGATTGTACTGGCAAGAGATTTCCGCCAAACGCTGCCGATCATTCCCAGATCAACTGCTGCTGATCAAATAAATGCTTGCTTGAAAACATCAATGCGTGTGGCCTTACATAATGACATATCGGCAGAAGTTTTCTCAAAGGCATTATTAGACAGTGGAAATGGAAAAATTCCTGTGGACACTTCTACTGGTCTCATTACTTTTCCACAAAATCTTTGTCAATTGACAACGTCAAAAGAAGATTTAATATCAAAAGTGTTCCAAAATATTGGCTAATTACAAAAACCACGATTGGTTAAGCGAATGAGCCATTTTAGCAGCAAAAAATAAGGATACAGATGAATCAAATTGATGGATAAATGCATTAATTTACCGATCCAAATGAAATTGTGAACTATCCAACCGAATTCTTAAATTCATTGGATTTGGCAGGATTGTCGCCACACAATTTACAACTCAAGGTGAGCTCGGTGATAATCATGCTGCGAAATCTAAATCAGCCGAAATTGTGCAACGGAACAAGACTCGCTGTTAAAAAAGTTATGCAAAATTTGATTGAAGCTACTATAATCATAGGAAACTTCCAAGGCGAGGATGTGCATTTGTGGATGGAAAAACTAAAAATACGATGGAATAACTAACTATTTTGTACACTGCAATACTTTAGTTATATATTTAATGGTAATATAATCTATATATGCTTTATATTTTTAGTTCGATTCGATTATCTGACGCATAAACAAACCTGATATAGTATTTTTTTTAAAAATACCATTCATTTGTTTAAAAAAAATATACTAAAATCGGTTTTGTATATATTTATATAGATATGTAGATAGAATATAGATAGATAGAAGGTAGGCACACCACCCGTGCGTAGCTGAGGCGGGCTGCTAGTTAAAAATAAAAATTACATTGAATGCAAAACGCAAATAAATTTCAATTAGACAAAAATTAAATTGTAGAGTTTACGCAACCAACAAGTGAATCATCTTTGGTGGGAACAAGACATTCTTTTTGAAGAGACCGTTTCTGTTTCATTCGTTCTTATTTGTCCAAGCATTCCAATAATTTGCGATTAACCACGAAGGGGAACATTGGCCATTTGACCGCGTTCTTTTTAGATATTACAGCATCACATATCAAATTGGCGATAAAAGCTGAATTTTCAGTTGGTGGTGGAGTCTAATTTTGCATGGAGATTTTATCTTCCATTTAATCTACAAGATCTAATTAAATTTATAAGGAATAAAAAAAAAAAAACAAGTAAAAAAGGTTTACATCGCCTATCCGGGAGAGTTGATACACTATTCATTTTACTTGGGGTTTTGTATGGGAGGTCCCCCCTAGTGATCCAATTCGGCTGATTCCGACAAATATCCTGCGCCTGTTTTGGATACTGTCTAAATTTCAGTTTGATAGATAAATATTACTTACCTAGAGGGTTTCAATATTTAAAAAAATTAATTATTGTAAAAAGTAATAAAGTACAAAGCTTTACAAAAGTATGTTGAAACTCAAAATGCTAATCTGCTGCCATTCTAAATAAACAACCAATACTTTGTATTAATAAAAAAAAAAAGTTCATTTTAAGTTTAATGGAAAAATACATTAAGTTCTATTGAGTTTTTATGGATGTTATAATTTTTCTAACAGAAATCAATTGGAAAATGCCTACCTGTGTACCTGTTAGATTGTATGAATCTGAATGTGTTTCAGGCTGTTAAAAGAAGGCAAAAATGAAAACACAGCAAACTCAACATTAAAACAATTTAAAACCAGAAAATACAATAAAATGAAAAGAAAACAAAAAAGACTATGCCGAAGATGAAATACTCTTCACGCAGTGAATATTTCATTGTAGTATTTAAACTTTATTCTCAACGATATTTTAGCTCAAAAACTGAGGAACTAGTTTGCATACATACAGACGAACAGAGGGACATGGCTTAATTAATGTCTAATCGAGCTGATATATATACTTTATGTGGTCGCTTGTCTCCTTCTGCCTGTTACAAACTTCAAATACTATTCACTCCTGTGAAGAGTGTAATAAACATATCTCAATTTTTCTTGTTGGTACTTAAGTGTATATATGGCACCCTCAATTTAATGCAATTCAACTCAAATCAATCTCTCAACATCATTATGATCGTCATTATCATGAACTTTAGTGTTATTGTTGGATTCAACTACAAAATTTGTTAACCCGTCTATATTTCCCCATAGCCATCTGTTTTCTTGTTGCTAAACAAAACAATTCAAACGCAGGCTCCTTTATTACCAACACACCAATCAATACCCACACATGACACCAATAATTAATTAAATGGCAGATTGTTGTTTTCTCTATGTAATACATACATTTCTCTTCTCATGTAGCGTAGTGTGTATGTAGTACATGCAGATATGCCATTTTCGGTATTTCTATTTTTCACACTAAGGCACAAACAATCAAAGCAAAAAACAACTGCAATAATTTGCAACCACATCATTAAGATAATAACTTCCTTCATATACCACAAGAAAAAAATCTATGCATTATTTTTTTGGGGTTCTGGACCCAAAGGGTAAAAAAACGGAACCCTATTGCAGAAACTTTGTTGTCCGTCCCTCCGTCCTCGGATCATATCTCTTGAACCGTAAAAGCTAGACTTGAAATTTTCACAGAACGTGTAGTTCTATCCGGGCATCAGCAACAAGTACTAGAATTAAATAAGTTCTCTATACAAGAAACAT
>JBAMAW010000568.1:0-79466 GCA_037043295.1 Amiota minor | reverse complement strand
CAGTTTCTGCGAGGCTGTCACCGTTCTTCTTTATTATCTTCTTTACTTCGTAAAATGGGCCTCGCTCCCCACCAAGGAGGGAGTCACATTTATTTTGGTATATATTTATTTTGGTGAATATGACTCACTCCTTGGTGGGGAGCGAGGCCCATCTTAAACCTCTGTTGCTCTCTGGGTCACAGCACCCGGTTGTATAACGCAACTCCTCGTCGAGTTATTACTTTACCCGCATTTGGGTATTAAGCCACAGCCACCACGATACTCCCACAAGGGGGCCGTACCCGCTGGCCAGGACGGAAACAAGTTCCGTGGGCTCCTGACCACCCGTGGTACCAGAAAATAGCCTCTGGTCAGACTTCGTACCCAACGTACTACCAAATTCGAACTCCAAAAAGTTCATGGGTTGGTGGCCCAAATTTGAACATAGCTCTCCGAAATAGCATGCAGGTTGGTAGCCCACAGATGGCACAGTATAAAGCTATACTCATGGGTACAGCTTCCTCACTGTTGGGAGCGAGGTCTATTCCCACCTCTTCCGCCAATTTGGCAGCATTTATTTGATAAAGATCAGGCGAGCATATGTCCCCACTGTCACAAGGACTTTAAGCGAATGGGTAGTATGCTAAGACCGCTACAAGCCAGACGCACGTGGTACCAGAAAATACATCTGGTGAGGCAGCTTAACCAAGTTACTACCAGTAGCGCTTCATGAAGCTCAGGGACTGGTTACCCCGGGGTGGAACACTAACCAAGCACATTCACACACACACATATCGGACAGTCTCAGGCTACAATCGGACGACGTCTCAAAAATACTGCACGTGCAAACCAATTTAATCTCCTAATTCTATCCCTATTGGAGAGGGAAAAATGCACACAACAAAGCATTCATACAATCTCTCCATGTTGTCAACTGAATGTCGCCAACACGAAGAGCACACAAATTTGTCTGCCCACCCTTACCCCTACAAATTCCATAAGCATGACCCCAAGGATCATGCTCATTGCGTCGAAGAAAAGCTCTCCATTCATCCTCTTTCACTCTTATAAGCATACGCTTATACTCTTTCAACACATACTCAGTTCTAAGTTGGTCTACATTCAAAGCATCAGCAGATCTGGCCCTCTGGAATCTTTTCCGAAGTCTACGAACCAGCCTCCGCTTCATACTAAGCTCATTCGTCCACCACTTCTTTCTACCAAGATTGCCCCTACGGCATCTTGGAAACATACTATCATTCACACCACACACCCACCTTTCCACGCACTCAACTTGCTCATCAACATTCATTCCAGAGAAGTGGGTCAACGGAACCTCCGTTGCTGCTTCCCTCAAGTACACACCATGCAGTGGCCAATTTGCATTATGCACACGCCAACCATTCACGGGTATACTTTCACGCACAACTGGAGTGTAAGTCATTACAATCTCAATGAGATTATGATCACTCACACCCCACCCACCCTTAATTTTCCATTCAAACTCATACAACCTCATCGCTGCCTCATTCGCAAAAGTGACATCAATGTCACTTTTTCCTACTGGGCCATCAAAGGTGTACCATTCACTGGGTTCGTTAACGACCCTAACATCCCGGGACACGGCCCATTCAGCCAGCAGCTCACCCCGTATGCGGTTCGCATACCCGGACGCATGTCCAGGTATTTTACTGAACCACAATGGGGATGCTGCATTCGCGTCAATACCAAGGATGATAGTCGCTACTCGCCAGTAGTAGCACCTCATCCATGTACGAAATGTACGGCTCCAGACTCCCACTGTACTTACAATACACACTCACAACAAAAATCCTACCAAAAGATCCACAAACACTCACACAGACACCACAGTCAGTTGAATTCACCAAAGTGCATTCAAGACTGACATCATTCACCACCACAGCAGAATTTGCCCCGCTATCAGGAAACCATTGGTTGCGTAAGGTTCCTGAAGTAGGGCAATTCCACTGCCACTTTCACAAATTGTCTGTCCTAACTCACACATTGCAGCATACACCCACTGAAAGTTAACCTGAAGGATCCTAATCATCCTAGTGTCTAGCTTTCGTCCTGGCAACAATGGCACTGTACACAGGACAAGCCGGAGACATCATCAGATGTCCCGATGGCCTGCCTTTAAATGCACAGTTGCGACAATTAAGCGCATTGCAACATTGCGCCACCCGATAACCCGTCTGTCCGCAACGACGACAGACATCATCCTTGGCCTTGCATTCCGCCACCTTATGGTCGAAACCAAGGCAACGGAAGCATCCCAAGATCGGCTCGTAGCTACAAACCCTGAACGAGAACCACTTGATGTAGCAGCGCTCAGCTTGTTGCCACATAGCGAGCAGGAACTAAAGTGCCCCCAATGTTGTTGTGATGCTATCGTTTTGAGAACCGGCCGTGAAAATGTGTGTGTATTTTTTTGTGTCGTTTTTTGCTTCAGCAAACTGCGCGATATATGTGAGGAGCTGTATTGGCTTTTGTAACTGTATGCATGGCGGAGTTAATAGCTTCAATGTTGAGTAACCAGGGGGGAGTGCTTTTGTATGAGGTTTAGAACAGGGGTATGGTATGTTGTTTGAAATGCACATGTAGATAGCTCTGTCTATTGTAGATTGGTATCTGAGTTTTTTAAGCGGGTTTAGTTTTTAACAATGTTGTAGATAGATGCATTGGAAGAGTTAATAAGTGATGTAAAGAGCAGTTTAGTTAGATGGTTTCTTCTTATTTCCGTTGGGGGTATATTTGATTCAAATAATATGTTGTTTATTGGTGTGGTACGGAATGCCCCAAGGACGATTCTTAGCGCCGAATGGAATAATAATAATAGGCCGAAGTGCGGATTTGGCACAAAAGGTGAAGAAGAGGGAAGGTAGTAATCAATTTTGGAAATAATAAGTGCTTTTACAATATTGATAAGGCAAACTGTATTGCAGTTGAGACGGCGACTGGCCAGGCATTTGATTATGTTAAGCTTGTTACTTAATGAGTGTAAGATGTGTTGTATATGTGATTTCCATCTATATTTATTGTTAAAGTGGATACCAAGTATCTTTAGGGAGTTAACCTTATTAAGTTGAAAGCTGCCTGACGTTACTATGCAATCGCAGTTACGCTTTCCTCATCTGTGAAGGTGTTTACATTTAGTTGGTGAAAGTTGGGCTCCTGAGTAGTCACACCATGTGTTAATGGATGCAAATATCGGTTGTAAGTTTTTTGGGGGATTTTTTTGGTTTTTTATTTTACTGACTAGGTTGAAGTCATCTGCATAGGACGTTTAATGTCCTTATGAAGGGCTAGTGTTTGCCGCAAGTTTATTGTAAGCAATAACAAATAGGACAACCGAGAGGAGATCCCTGAGGTATGCCATTATGAAGTGGAAGAGATGAGGAGTAGGTTGAAGTGTAAAAGTTTATTATTGGTAATAAACCACCAAAGGCGTTTCGCGACTGTTTTATCTAGTACTTTAGAGACGCAGAGGGAAAGTGAGATTGGACGGTAGGCATTTATTGCTGTTTTATCTGCTGCATGACTATTAGGCTGATTTTGTAGGCTTGCGGTATATAGTGTTTGAGGATTAGATTTTGTAGTTTGAGTACTCTGAGCTTAGTTTCATTGTCCAGATTTTGTATCATAGTGTCGTTAATCTTATCCAGACCGGGAGTACGTTCTTTTAGTGAGTTGAGAGCTGCTGAAAACTGTGATGTCGCCTTCGATTATTCGAGCTGCTTTTCAGGGTATGTAATTGAAGCTGGTAGCAAGAACAGATTTTTTGGCAGCGATACACGTAGTTGGAAAATTTGCATCATCGGCTGCATCTGAGAAGTTTTTGCATAAAATATTTGCGATCTCACTTTTATTTGTTGTGTGCTGTGATGTTAATCCATTAAGGATACTGTGTGTGGTTTTGCATGGGTTTAAGCCGCTAAATCGTCTTATATTGTGCCAAATTTTACTGGATGACGTGGAGGGGTTGATTTGGGAGGTGAATTTAAGGGTGCTTTCTTTTTTTTTTTTTTTGCTAGTTTAAGTGCTCGTCAAAATTGTGCATTAGCTTTTTGTAGTTTATTATGTTTTTTTGGGTGATGTGTTTTTTAAGGTTTGCCATGCTGTTATTTTACAAATGTGAAGAGTGTGTCAATTAAACAAATTATTGTTTATTTAAATTTATAACTGGAAAGAAGGTTATCTTCGAGTATGCCGAATATGAAATACTCTTTACGGCACGCAGTGAATGTTGCATTGTAGTATTCAAATGGGTGGTGTATGGGAGGAACCCCCTAGTGCGCTGATTGGGCTGGTTCCGTCAAATGTCCTGCGCCTATCTTGGAAACTGAAAGTGTCTAAGTTTCAGTTGGATAGGACAAAAAACAAAAAAGTTTTTCTAATAAGAACATGAATTCAAATGGGTGGTAAGGGAGGTACTGCGTATGGTAAAAAGAAACGTTCGTGCAAAATGTCAGTTATCTAGCTCAAAAACTGAAGGACTAGTTTGCATACATACAGACGGACATGGCTTAATCAATTCGTCGAGCTGATCAAGAATATATATACCTTATGTGGTTTTTTTTGTCTCCTTCTGCCTGTTACAAACTTAATGACAAACTTATAATACTATTCACTTCCGTGAAGAGTATAATTAACCCTTTGAATGTAATTACACAAACAATGGAGACTGTTTGGTCACGAGATTTTTCGTGCCATTTATTTAAATTGAAATTAATATTGGATGTCATAAGTAAGCGGAAAATATTGCCTTGGGCAGGATTCGAACCCACGTGGAGCGCCACGGCCACGGAGGCAACCTCATATCCATAGCTTAACTTATGAGCGAAGTTCGAACATACAACGATAGTTCGATCATTACAGCTATGTAATGTTATCTATGTTGTGTGCTGTTGGTATGCTGTGTTAATCATATGAAATGTCATGTCATGCATTGAGACAAGTCCAAACAGAGACATTAACGACATTGAAAAAATTAATGAATTATATTTATTGAATTATTTTATTGGCAAAGTAACAATTAACCATGAACGAACCTTTCTTTTTACCATACGCAGTACATTTGTCGGAACCACCTGAATCGGACTACTAGGAGGGTACCTCCCATACAAACTACCCATTTGAAATCAAGGTCTTATTAGAAACATTTCTTTGATTTTTGTCCTATCGAACTGAAACTTAGACTCTATCAGCTTCCAAGACAGGCGCAGGATACTTGTCAGAACCAGCCGAATCGGGCGTACCTCCCATACAAACCACCTATTTGAATTCATGTTCTTATTAGAAAAACTTTTTGATGTGTAAACATCTTTCGGCTCAGGGGGTAAAAATCTCGTTTCACAAAGCAGATGTAAAACAGAGTAAGACGAAATCGGTGTGATGTATATAAAAGTGTTTTGGTGCAAAAATCGAAAAATTATTTATAATCACTGAAAAAAAATGTAAGAATGATTTTGATTTAAAGCAGCACACTATTTTTGCTAAATCAAATAGCTAAGATCTTATTGGGCGTACAAATAGAAAATCGCCGTTTTTTTTCATAATTTGAGGCTTTATTATAAAAAACTCGTTACATACTCAATCTCCAAAATAATTTCCATTACTAGCCACAACTTTTTCCCATTTTTCTGGCAGCTTTTGAATTCCTCGTCGGAAAAATTGTTCGTCTTTTGACGCGATCCACGAATCAATCCAGTTTTTGGCTTCTTCGAAAGAACGAAAGTGGTGTCCTGCCAGTTCATGCGTCATCAATCTGAATAAATAAAAATCAGAAGGGGCGATATCTGGAGAGTACGGCGGGTGGGGTAGGATGTCCCATTTCAAAGTTTCCAGGTATGTTTTCACTACCTTGGAAACATGTGGCCGAGCGTTGTCATGTAGAAGTATCACCTTGTCGTGTCTTTCCGAGTATTGCGGGCGTTTTTCCTTCAACGCTCGATTCAAACGTATTATTTGAGTCCGATAGAGGGCTCCTGTGATGGTTTCCCCTGGTTTCAAGAGTTCATAGTACACTACACCGAGCTGGTCCCACCAGATACACAGCATCAGCTTCGAGCCATGAATGTTCGGTTTTGCGGTCGAACTTGATGTATGGCCGGGAAGCCCCCACGATTTTTTCCGCTTCGGGTTGTCATAGTGTATCCACTTTTCATCGCCGGTCACGATGCGATGCAAAAAACCCTTTTTGTTTTGCCGTTGGAGGAGTTGTTCGCACATGCAAAGGCGCCGTTCGATGTCCCTCGGATTCAACTCGTACGGCACCCAATGTCCCAGTTTCTGGATCATTCCTAAGCTCTTTAGGCGATGAGAAACGGCTTGCTGAGTCACGCCCAATAAACTTGCAAGTTCCTGTTGCGTTCTACACGAATCTTCATCCAGCAAAGTCTCTAATTTTGCATCCTCGAACTTTTTAACGGGACCGGGACGTTCCTTGTCTTCCACGCCATATTCGCCATTTTTAAACTTTTGAAACCATTCCCGACACGTTCTTTCACTAATATAGCTTTCACCATAAGTTTCTACAATCATTCGATGCGCCTGAGTAGCATTTTTTTTCGAATGATATGCAAAAAGCAACACTTCCCGCAAATGGCCCTTTGTAGGCTCGAATTTTGCCATTTTCGCTAACGAACAGGACAAAGCACAGTCAAAATACACAAGCGAGATTATGTAGAGTTGTTGACCGATACCTCAGCTGGCTATGTAATGTTTCTGATCGTACTTATCGACCGATTAGCGGCGCTGGCGCCATCTATGGGAAAACGGCGGTTTTCTATTTGTACGCCCAATATATGCGCGAAATCCTCTCTTTCTCTGTTTCATTATAATTATAATAAGATTTGCAATTTAAAACAAACCACCATTTCTCTAAGTGCTTCTCATTGAGTATTAAATCGAACGGCAAACAACAACAAAATCTACGTTATCGCGAAAGTGTATAAGACAAAATGCAGAGAAGAAACGAAATAGAGAAAAATGTTTACTTGTTGTGTGTATTATAGCTGCGTGCAATGTACGTACACAGAATGCTCATGCTATGCCTAAGAGTTTTACAAAAACAAATGAGCATGACATGGCATTTACAAATAAAACTTATATAAAATATTGTAAAACAAACAAAACCCGCATATTCCATTCGATTTATACAATACTGAAAGTTTAGATACTTTAAATTGACAAAAAATATCCTTAACGTATAACTACTTGCAACTTACAAAATTCTTCAAGTACTATAGGTTTACACATCTCCCATGTGATCCGACTTACATTAGTTTTTTTCTTCGTCCGCACACAGCACACTCGTATGTTCACAACATAGATTTCATAATAATGAGGTGATTTGCCCATCGACAAATATTGGGAGTACAAATTAGTTCGGTCCGTTTTCAAAAGATGGCTCCACCTGTAACTTGTGGCCGATTTTGGAAGCGATTACCTATTCCATTGAAAAGGTTTGACATCTGTCAAGAATAATTTGTGTGCATCAGCGTCTGTTTCTGACAACAACATTGTTTTTTGCTTCTTCGAAAATGTCCGGATTTGTGTTAAATAAACAGGATTTTGCGGGAAGTTTTGATTTTCTTTTTTAATGGAAAGAAAAGTGTAGCAGAGAGTGGTTTCGACGCTTCAAAAGTTGTGATTTTAGTGTCGAAGACAAAGAACGTCCCGGCCAATCCAAAAAGTTTGAAGATGAGGAATTGGAGGCTTTACTGGGTCAAGATCCGTGCCAAACGCAAACTGAACTCACAGAATCGTTGGGAGTGACTCAGCAAGCAATTTCCGTTTGGTTAAAACAATTGGGATATATTCAAAAGCAATGATATTTTGTGCCGTACGAGTTGAAGCCGAGAGATGTCGAAAGGCGATTTTTCGCTTCGGAACTGCTTCTTGAAAGACATCAAAGGAAGGGATTTTTGCACCGGGTCGTGACGAGATGAAAAATAGATATACTACGATAATTCCAAGAAGAAAAAATACTATGCCAAGCCTGGTGAACCCGTTCCATCATCGTCTACATCGACGACAAAGCAAAACATTCACGGCACAAAGGTCAAGCTCTGCACATGGTTGGACTACACGGGTGTGGTATATTATGAGCTACTAAAACCAAACGAAACCATTAATGCGGAACGTTATCGACTACAACCAATGCGTTTGAGCCGTGCATTGCATGAAAAACGGCCAGAAACGGCCGAAAGGCATGACAAGCTGATTTTGCAACATGACAACGCTCGGCCCTCGTAGCTGTAACTGTCAAAAATTAACTGTAAACGCTGAAGTATGAGGTCTTACCCCACCCGCCGTATTCTCCAGACCTTGCTCCTTCCGACTACTGACTTTTTCGACGGATGCAAAACGATTTGGACGGTCACCGGTTCGGGTTTTTTTGGCTCAATGATTGGATCGAGGCCAGAGAGGACTCATTTTTTAGATGTGGTATTCGAAAATTACGAGAGAGATGGGAAAAATGTAGTCGCTTCCGGCGGACAATACTTTGAATGATGTATTTTTTACTTTTTTTCAATAAAAAAACCTTTTTTGAACACAAAAAAACGGACCTAATTAATTTGTACTCCCAATAATCCCCCTCCGGGAAATTCTTCTGAGTTTTATAGTCTTGATGTATAGAACTCATATTCCTGGAGGAAACATTATTTTCATTTATAATTTTTGATCCAAGTTATCCTCTATAAATTGGATTTCTTGGCTACTACATGAATGAAAACAACTTGGGCCACCAACCCATGGACTTTTTGGAGTTCGAATTGGTAGTACGTTGGGTACGAAGTCTGACCAGAGGCTAATTTCTGGTACCACGATTGGTCAGGAGCCCACGGAACTTGTTCCGTCCTGGCCAGCGGGTACCCTTGTGAGAGTATCGTGGTGGCTATGGTTTAATACCCAAATGCGGGTAGAGTATAACTCGGCGTGTAGTAGCGTTATACTACCGGGTGCTGTGACCCAGAGAGCAGCAGAGTTTTAAGATGGGCCTCGCTCCCCACCAAGGAGAGAGTCATATTTACCAAATTGAATATGACTCTAATTCGGTACCTGCGGATATATATCCAAGGGGACGTTGATTGACGTTTTTCAATCCATGTGCTTGGCACCATGTTCTTGAGTCTTTTTACAGACAGGTGAGCACGTAAAACACCGGTACTCCATTGAACTCCCAATAAAATAGCTTTCAAATGCAAAAATGAGATAGAGTGATTTGTAGAAATATCAAAACTTTTTGATTCAATCAAATCTTTTGATCAAACGTCAAAACACCCCCATCGACACGTCAAAAATCTCTCGCTCCCTCAAAATGAAAACGATTTCATGTGTGTCTTCCTAGCTTATCTCATTTCAGAGAATGCATTCATCTTCATTCATTTCGTGTCTTGCTCTCACTCAATGTAATTCGAGTTCATTCTATTTGACTTCAGATGTGAACGAAGCCACGCAGCTGTTCAATACATATGTACATGCAAATAAAATAAACTAAAGAAACAATAACACAAGATATACGTATTTTTGCTTGTGGATAAGGAACACGAAGCGAATGCCTCTCCCGACATTTTTCTTTGTCTTCTTTCGTGTTTTTGACAGGTTATTACTCTATAAATCCATACTTAAACCGGTGTGGACTTATGGATTACAGCTTTGGGTCTCTGCCTCCAACTCAAACATTGAGATCCTTCAAAGCTTTCAGTCCAAACTACTGCGTAGACTTGTTGGAGCTCCCTGGTGTGTAAGAAACTCAATCCTTCGCAGAGATCTATAGTACAGACTCCCACGATCCGTGAGGAGATCGCAAGAATCAGCAACTCATATATCTCTATGCTGGAAAGTCATGGTAATCATCTTGCAGTCAACCTGCTTGACAACAGCCAGCACACCCGTAGGTTTAAAGAAATGGCTCTTGAATAACTTCTACCCTTTTTTAGATTTTCAATTCTCCCAAATTGACCTAAAACATGGAAACATACCAAGAGATGTAAAATAGATAATTGTTCCCATTATCAATCTCTAAAATTTTTAGGATTAAATACACCGTCCACAAATTTATAAGGACGCTTTATATTACATTAGAAGAGTGAATATTTTTTAATTTCGAATGTTTATATTTGGGTTCTTCTTTATGTCGTACCACCATATAATATTTTATATATCTGGTGTGACGAATCCGTCACAGATGAGCAGTTATCTGCTCTGGGGCTCTTCCTTTCCAGTTGTGTGAATGTTCAGACGTTGGCGAAGGCGTTGTTGCTGCTCGCAAACATTGCAGTTGCTGGAACTGAACTTGTTGCTATTTTGTTATCAAAAGAAAACAATCGTACTTCCCATTATAATTTAACAATTTATGATTTCGGATTATATTTTCCGCATTTATTTAGAACATATATTTTTTAGTAATATTATAGATTTCCTATATTAAGATTACTGTGAAAGTGTCATAATCCATCAACGAGAACCTCGAAAAGTAGCGAGTAACGAGCACCCTCGAAGAGTTAGTTGGCAACTTGACGATCGATTATTGTTCTTATCCACACGTTAAACCTTTAAATTTATCGTGTTGTTTATAATTTGCAGTCGACCACAACATGATTAAAAGTCAAAGCACGCATGTATACGTTAAAGATGATCTCGTTAACGTCGATACAATACCCCTCCTGTTGATTTTCTTTATAGTCCTTCTCCCTACGTTCATTAAGCTTTTCTATCTTTTTCATCTTGTTCTTTATTTAATTATCTCTTACCTTAACGTCCACTTCCACACTTTTTAGGGTCGTCCCTATAGTGGTGTGATAACATCACACCGCTAATGGTATAACCTTCTTATGTTATTAATTTACAAATATAGTCTTAGTTCTAATAAATAAAGAAAATGCAGATAGTCGTTGTTTTATTTTTCTGAATTTTTCAACTAGTGAGTTGTGGAATCATTCAATATCCTCATTATCTGTATGAGAATTTGGTTTGGTCAGATGCAACTCTACATCTTCAATGTTATTAATTGACAATTATAGGCTTAGTTCTAATAAATAAAAAAATGCAGATAGTCGTGGTTTTATTTATCTGAATTTTTCAACTAGTGAGTTGTGGAATCTTTCAATATCCTCATTATCTGCATGAGAATTTGGTTTGGTCAGATGCAACTCTACATCATCAATGCTCATTTATTCCAATTCTTGTAACCCTTAGAATTCATTGTCAGCGACAACTTTTTAGGCTTTCCTGCTCTAGCTATGTGTTCTAGTATTTCTTCTAATGTATGCATAGTTTTGTCGGGTAGATAATAAACGAAACCAAATTTTGAAAAATTTATTTTACGACTGCCAAGATATTTTGTAGTTGTAATTTTTCATTGATCGAATTTCTGTCATATTTTGTTGACAGTTATTTATCACTTTGATTATACAAGGTCGTCCACAAAGTAAACGAGACTTTTTCAAAATTTCTGTTTGTAGTATCGCTATATTTTGACGGGTTGGAAAGATACATCCTTCACTAACGTTCTGTCAAAATTGCATGACCAACGGACAATTAGAAGCCGAGTTATTGCTTTATAAGTGACAGTGTGTATATAGCATCGGTCGAAAAATAAGCGAGAGCGAATATTAAGTTTTGTTTTAAACTTAGAAAAACTTCGACTGAGACGTTTTAATTAATGAAGTGTAAGGTGACTATTGTTTATCCCGTGGCAGAGTCCATGAGTGGTTTAAACGGGTTTACTCCCTCTAGTGGTCCGATTTTACTGATTCCAACAATAGTACCGTGCTTTTATAAAACGCTTATTGTGTCTAAATTTATGTTCAATAGTCCAAAAAACTAAAAAGTTTTCCGAATAAAAACCTGAATTTTAATGATGGGTTTATATGGGAGGTACCCCCCTAGTTGCCACCAACTACCCAAATTTCAAGATCGTGAGTTTATTGAATCGTATAGCTGCCATACAAACCAAAATGTAGTTCTGTGTCCCTAGTCGTACATCTAGAAAGTACGTTCCTTTAGCTATAGGTACAACTATATCCATTCCGAGTTTTATGCACTCTTAATAATAAGTTCTATCACGTCCTCTCGCTTGAGATCTCGCCCTCTGCGCTTAACATCATCGTCCTTCCTTGGCTTCGGGAATTGGAACGAACTGCTACCAGATGAAGTGGACATCGGTCAGCAGCTCTCACATCCCTTCTGTCTCTGACCACAATTGGCTGTGAGTAGGGGCATAGCTTGAAAAAATACCTCCAACGGGTCAGAGATGGGTGGTTTTCCTATACATTATCTTACGTTTAATTTTATGTATTTGGACTATGCATTAATTTTAAAGGTTTTTTCACCAAAAATGGGGCTTTATTTCGATTTCAAAATGGATTGATACATCATTCAAACTACTGTCCGTCGCTAGCCACAACCTTTTCCCATCTTTCTTTCAATTTCCGGATTCCGTTTCTCCAAAATTCCGGCTTCTGGGCGGCTATGAATGAATCGATCCATTTTTTGGTCTCTTCATATGAAGAGAAGCGGTGTCCAGCCAGCTTTCTTTACTTTTTCTTTCATTACTATATTGTCAAGTAAGTTTTCATCTGCAGAGTGGTGTGACTAGTTTCGTCCTTCCCTACTTCATCTAATTCGTTGTAATCTATTTCTAAAAGCTCATCCACATCGTCTGAGTTTTTATTCTTTATTTTGTTTACCCTTCAAGTAGTCTAATTCGTATTCATAGGCATTTAGTTTTATCAGCCACTTTTGATGTCGACTTGACATCTTTCCCTCTATGTTTTGTTACCAAAAATTTTAAATGTAAATGATCACTCAAAATTTTAAATGTTCTTCCGTACAGGTAAGGTCTAAAATATGTTACAGCCCATAGCACCATTCGTTATCAGTAGCTGAATAATGTTTTTCATGCCTGCTTAGCATTCTTGAAGCATAACATACAGGATGTCCTTCCTTTGTTAAAACCGCTCCTGAAGCTACAGAGGCATGCGTCGATAGTACAAATGGTTTTTGAAAACTGGATACCTTAGTATTGGATGTTTAGTTCCTATCTATTTTAATTTTTCAAAGGAATTAATGAAATTTTGATGCTCTTCAAATTTTATTGTACTAGATGAACCCGCGGCCGACACAATCGACCGCATTCTAGCAAAAAAAAAAAAACATTTGTTTTTAAGTGCTAATAACTGCTCTGTAAACAATGTTCTTTGTGAACGCTCTAATATTACGTGATAAATGGCCCTGAAATGATGTCTCAGATATATAAAATCGCAGTCCATTGAATGATTTAACTGTACTGGCGACAACACACAATTGTCCGTGACTAAACACTGGCTGTATCAACAAAATTCCAACTTTTTGAAACGTTTGAACTTGGGATTTATTTATAGTCACCGCAAAAGCTGGATTGACTGGAAATTGAATACTACAGCCTGCGTGAGCAGTATCATGATTCAAAACTTCTCGTAAGACACTATCTATAATACACGCGGTTAGTACTATCACTGAAAACAGAATCAACAGGGAAATAAACAGGGATTGGAAGACCAAGTTCTTGAAGAGTATAATCGATTATTAGAAGAATTCGATTATAAGAAATATCCTGACTGTAGTCTATAACAAAATCTTCACTCATGTCATCTTTGAATTCATTCCATAAAATTAACACATTCACTGGAACATTCGAACCACAAATAAACCCAACCAACTCTCGCAATTGTCTTGGAGAATTAGTTTGTTTAACTTCATTTAAACATTCACGCCATTCATTGTCATTTGATGCAATCCCCCGCGCGTGGCATACTTCCACAAAAGTAGGATACACAACCCAATTATAGAATCGCAAATCCTCAGAAGACTTGGCACGAACGTGTAATAGAAGTAACCGTAAATGAAATAATTCGACATCTTTAGGAGATACAACATACATTCGAGAAATAACTTTCTTTGCCCCACTAAACAGTCCACTTTTTTGCTCTGGAATTTCAATAACAGAAATTAATTTGCAGAAGCAATGTTTGTATTCAATTCAAAGAATGTTAATATTTTGGTTCTTGCAGAATTAGCTAAGGCCTGTTCCACATTTTCTTGTCTTAAGTAAGTATTTTGCCTTCCAGGCAGGTGGCAATCAAGCCGAAAAATTGTATGAGACTGCTAATGCATTGGGAATTCAAATATCCTCCAAGCAGCCTCAACAAATCTACCATTTAAGAAATAATTCAGCCCAACATTCTCAACACCAAATTCTAAAGTCGCACAGTAATACCCTTTATAAACATAATTGTAAATGTATTTGACATTCTTAACAGTCGTGCAAAGTTCAACATTCAAATGACAATTGAACTTAGCTAGAAGGTTTCGATAAAGAAGGTTTTCCCTTTCGCTGTACAATACACATAGCATCTAAAAAAAAAATACTTTGTGACCATCTCTAAAATCATTACCATTTGGATTCTGATTTATAAAATTAGTTAAGTTATTATAAAGATCAGCACGTAGAGCAGCCTGATTTTGTTTTTATGAAATGTAACCTAGCACTTTTAATTCAAACGTACATATCAACGATATATTAAAGAAATAATTTTTGGGAAGAATGCAGAAGACTAAAATCATCACGAATAGCAAGACGATAATATGTTGACTGTAACATAATAACTTTGTTTCGAGGAGCATGAGAAGCAATGTTATGTGACATATTTACATGCCAACCGGTAGTAGAGTCCAAAACAGAATCATTCTGAAGTTCTCGTGCAATTTTCGGAAAAACAACCATACCTCTCTCAAAAGGCGGTTCACCGTCATCGCTTTTAAAAACAGCTACAACATCAGTCTGAATAGCATCGTTATATCGACGAAGATCACGCTCTTTATTCACCTTAATCATCATAGACACATTAGCAGTCGTATTTTTAGGACGGTGACATTCTGCCATTGACCTAGGAACGTACAAACACATTTACATGATCTTACTCATTAGCTAAATCATACATAATAGACACATTATATCCATTATTTGCTCTAGTATTCAGTCTATGTCGTAGAGCAGAGCAGTTTCAACGTTGTAAAAATAAAGCTGTGCATATGCCGGATCACTACCATAATCCGGAGTAATTGAAGCAGATTGATGGTAAAATACGTCATGAATCTTAAAATTATAAATTCCATTCAAAACTCTGTCATCTAATTTAAATTCAGAACTTATCATTGCAAATGAATCATTATAAGAACGGATGTTATCAATGTAATTCTTGGAGCATTGTTTAATGATATTGTCATTTGATTTCAAACCTTGAACTAAAATCATAAAAAGAAAATTCTGACATTCTGAATGAGGGGTGGTAATGCAACTTTTCCCTTATGACAACACAAAGTAAAAAGGCGTGTTACGTAAAGTAATTTCAGATTGAAAATGTTTTGCTGAACAGAAATCACTTTTTTTCTTTTTTTTTTTTTTTTTTTGTTGGTAAATTTTCTTCTATTAATGTTATCGCAATTCAAAATTGCATAAAACATTTATTTGATTATACAATAAAGTACCAGTGTTTTACGTGCTCACCTGTCTGTGAAGACTTAAGGACACGGTGACAAGCACATGGATTATAAAGAATAGTATTAATGCTTCAACTTAGAAGATCGTTAGGATGGAGCCTTTGTAAACGGTGTCGGCTCACACCAGGAGTTAGGATTGCCGCCAGGCAGTTTGGATGACTTTGTAGCCTTTGTTGATGACGATTGCTGATTTGCAGGATTTCTTCACGTACCGTGGGCATCCTTAGGTCAAGATAGTGTTACGCACAAACCAAGGAGTACCAGTTATGCGCCGAAGCACCTTGTTTTGACAAGCTTGAACACTTTGAATATTGCTAGTAGCAGCAGAACCCCAGATTTGAATCGCGTAACGCCAGACAGGGGCCACTACCTCTTATCCTCTTATTGTTGAGTGACAATCTACTAGATGGCCGAAGCAGCCAAGCGTGAAATCTATACAAGAAATCATGCAGAATCTCGTAATATTAAATGTTAATATTGCCGATTTAAATTAGTGCACAAAATAGCTGACTAACCGCTGACAAAGCTAAACAGAAATCTCTACTACATTCACAACATCAACGGCTGTGTATTGTTGTTGGAAAGAGGTTATCTTTAACACCTTTTCTTACCTAAGCAACTAAACCAATTTTGATAAAGTTGAGATTGTTCACATCTTGTGAAGAATACCTTTCAATGGGTATATTTTTTGTCAAAATCGGTTCAGTCGTGTGAGCAGGAAATGATTCAAAAATTCTATATTTGCCGTTATAGATAGATTATTTTTGAAAATTATTTCTTTATGTTCCATATCGATGCTATCCTGTAGATAGCGGAGAATGTCGGTTCCAATTATGAACTGATAGTTCTTTTCAGAACTAAATGGGACATAAAGTGTGAACTTCTTCCGTAAAGTAATCTTTATACTCTATTTTTTTTTTTTTATATGGTTTTACTTCTTGGCTTATTAGGCCAACATTTATAGCTTCTGTGTCTATCAGTGTCAGAAATTCTTGATTATTTATTATTGTTTTAATATTTGAAGCTTTACTACATTCCGAGGCTTGTTTATAAAAAAATTATTAACCTGTTTGTCACTTCTTGGTGTATAGTCATGGACTTGATTTATTTGAAAATTTAGATTTTTACGATTATGGTTATGAGCGTCGTTGTGCTCTATAATTACTTGATCTACTTCCATCGGAGTAAAAGTATCCTGTTGTCTATTGTTACCATATTGATTTCTATAATTATGGTATTATTCGAGGTAAAACTTCGTCGTATTTGCCCTGAAAGATTGTTATTGCTCTGTCTTGACTTGACTGGTTGTTCCGATTATTATGATCATTATAAAATATGGTCGTTGGTTTTTGTTACTATTATAATACATGCTATTGCTGGACTTATTAATGTTACAGTCACTAGGAAATTTAGAATTTTGCCTACTCTGTGAGTTATATTGTGTGTTTTCAAAATTTCTGTACTCTTTTTTAATATTTTTCAAAATTCATTGAATTTACTTCTGATATTATAACGTGAAATAAAAAAAAGGCATTAATTAAATAACCCTTCCCCTTGCTTTCCCTTTTAATTTAAGTAACGTAAATTTAATAATTAATTCTTGTACTTTTTCTTTTTTATTCCTCCTGCTTCCCACAAATCTCCGTTTCCTATAATCTTACCTATTCCTTTTTAATTGCATGCGTACCTCTACTTGCAGCTCCCTTGCTTTTACAACAACAAAACCATAGTATTCAGAAGAATATATAACAAAAAAAAAAAAAATGGAATGTGTTGCAGATGAAAACTTGCCAACCTCTGAAATGGATTTACTTGCAAAATTAGAAGCAGCCAATAAACTTATTGAAAGCGATGCAAAAAGTCTCAATTCATTACATTCAACGCATAGCCGGAAAAATTCCGATACAAGTCAAATAAGTTTAACGTCTAGTAAGTTTAAGTTTTTATTAATTCATGATTGTAGAAATTCTAAACTGAATTTTTAAATTACATAGGTGCCAATTCTGTTGCTGAAGAAGATATATGGACAGCATGGGCAACAATATTAAATGATTGGGATGGTGCCCTAAAACGTAAACAACCATGTGTACGTGAATTAGTATGTCGAGGTATCCCACATCATTTCCGTGCAATTGTATGGCAACAATTATGCGGTGCTCAAGATACGGATAAAAAACTTTATGCTGAATATATAAAAGCGACATCTGCTTGCGAAAAAGTTATACGTCGTGATATTGCACGCACTTATCCCGAAGTAGATTTCTTTAAAGAAAAAGATGGACCCGGTCAGGAGGCACTCTTTAATGTCATTAAAGCCTACTCATTGCATGACCGTGAAGTGGGATATTGTCAGGGTTCTGGATTCATTGTCGGCCTATTATTAATGCAAATGCCTGAAGAAGAAGCTTTCGCTGTTCTTGTACAGATTATGCAACAACATCGTATGCGTGACATGTTTAAGCCGTCAATGTCGGAATTAGGCGTTTGCATGTATCAATTGGAAAATTTAGTACAAGAGCAAATACCTGACATGAGTATTCATTTCCAGCAACAGGGTTTCCAGACAACAATGTACGCTTCCAGCTGGTTCCTTACATTGTATACCACAACATTAAATTTAAATTTAAGTAGTCGCATTATGGATATCTTCCTTACTGAAGGTATGGAATTTATATTTAAAGTGGCACTAGCATTGCTGCAACTGGGCAAAGATTCAATTTTAAGCATGGATATGGAAGCAATGTTAAAAGTAAGAAAATTATGATTTAATTAAACAAGACAAAACATCAACTCCGGTTCATCGAAGTTTTCCACACTGTTCATACTTACATTTTTTGAATATATCGCCCTATACAAAATTATTTACACAAATCAATTTTTTTAAATTTTGTTATCGTCGCATTGCTTGAGGTGACGAAGAAGCTTATTAAAAGAAATTTGAAATGATAACGGTTCAAAAATGCTGCAGCAGTTCATGTTACAAAAAGAAAATCCAAACTAACTCATTATAATCAGTTTCTTCACAAGTATTGAATTTACACACATTTTTGTAAGGCTGTATCTCATTAGCTGTAGTAGGCACAGTTTTTCACAGAGTGTGTACATTAAAACGCTACGATTTATATCTATACTATTATTATAAGTTTGTCATAAAGTTTGTAACAGGCAGAAGGAGACATCAGACACACCATAAAGAATATATATTCTTGATCAGTTCAAAAAGACGAATTGAATAAGCCATGTCTGTCTGTATGTACGCAAACTGGTCCCTCACTTTTTTTTTCTTTTTACTAGACGCCGCAATACATTTGTCGGAACTAAGTTTTTATTTTTTGTGTTATCGAACTGAAATTGGAACTGGACAAGAGTCTGATCCATATTCAACAACCGTGTAGATTTCAAGACCCTAGGATTACTGGATCGTAAAGCTCCCATACAAATATTTGGGTCTCAGTGTTGAAATGCTCCACGTGTACTGACTATACCCTAAACATAAGTCAAATCAATAATTAAATAATTCTGAACGCTCTATCATAGAGCGTAGGCAACAACGTTTTCTAGAGGGTGCGTGAAGAGTGTATAAACTTCGGCACAGACGAAGTTAAACTTCCAGTTTTAATTATTTAATTACGCGACGGTCTGTTAAGAGCCACTCGATGGTGTTGAGTTCTTGTTTAAGACTAACTACCTTAACATATTCTTGATAACTTCATCTCTCCGCTTAACTAGCAATTTTGCTGACGATTGCTTTCCACGGTGCATTCACGTTGCTGTTACCTGTGTGAGGTGTCGGTTGACATAATGTTCGGACGTTAGCCAGACATGCCGTCAGCTATTTTGTTTTACTAGGTGCATTATGTTATCTCTTCCGTGCAATAAGTGAAGGTCGTACTCGGACTTCATCAAGTCGTCAATAACTTCCTGAAGGTAAGAATTTGCTGCTTCCTTTTCATACACTGGTATAGTTTCAGCATAGTGAAACAACAAACCATACCAACGAAAGCTGCAACGTCGGAGAACATGGGGTTCGATGTTAGATTAGTCTTCAATGTGTCTTATGTTGTCGAGGTTCATACGATGCAAGTACGGCATACTCTGTATCTCCCGGTGTTTGGTTATATTTATTAGCGCTGATGCCATAACACTCGGTGTCCTTTTTCCGAAACTGCATCTGATTGTATATCTTGTTCCATATTTGCGAAAAGTATCGTCAATGGCTCTAGGTTACTTGCGGGTGTACTGCAATGTCGATTCCCCCAGAGTAAAGTTGTTGTGCACAGGTAACAGCTGATGATTCTCTACAGAAGGGGTCGTAGAGCTCACAATTCTTAATGGTAAGTACTTGGTTCTCACATTCGGCCACATTGTCATCTTTAGCAACGTCTAGTATAGTTTTATTGTGTGAAACGGGGAAAATACAAAATTTTCTCCAAACTAACTTGGGCTTAGGATACGTATATATATATATATAAAATATAAAAGATTACTGTTCTGTAAAACTCTTACTTTAGCTATGTTTACAATATCTGTTATGGTCACATTTGTGAATTGCGCATCGTTTATTATTTTCAAATCAGAGTTATCTAGTATTTCTGTGTTTATTACCCCAATCTTTACAAGTGTTATCGATAGTGTTAGTTACTCCTCTTCATTTATTAGTATCCTGTTCCTAGCTGAAGCCGCCTTATATAAATGGCCTGTGTTAATCTGTGTGTCCTTCTTGTTTTTTATCAGTCAGCTTCGATGTGGTCATTGTCACAAACAGTAGTAAAGCTAGTATAATCCTGTAATGAATCATGAACGTTTTTATTACTTGTATTGCATTTTTATTTTTTTTTTTTCACTATGGTCGTATAATAAGTTGTCAACGTTTATCCATTATTCTGTATCGTTTTACTTTAAGTTGTTCTTATGGACCCCCTCCCTCTAAAAAGGGCCGTGGTACCCAAATCGGCTTCTACCACCTCTTGGACATATAAAGGCGTGAGTTTATTTCCCACCCTCCTATTGGTTTTTCCCAATACTTTTCCCCTTACGCTAATGGTTCGGCCCTGTCTCGATTCATTGTATCTTGTTCTTTGTGAATTTATTTATTTATTTATTATAAAACTAAGATTATAATTATAAATTATAACTTAGATATACTACGAGCAATAGCGACAAAGGCCTTCAGCTCGGAAAGCTATTTGAATAATACAATAATATTAATTAAATATTTATAATATACAAAATTAATGCAACTAAATTATTTATACTTATGATTAGGATATAATAAAATATTGTTTGGTATATAAAGATTAGAAATAAAAAAAAAAATTACAATGGGTGACTTAGATTAAATTGTATAAATTAGATGTTTTTAAGAATTGTAAAATGAGTTTAATATTTTGAGGCGTAGGGTTGGAAAGGATGGAAAGGGGATCTGTGTTTGAGAAATATAAACTACGTATTGGTTGGGTTTTTGGGCATTCAACTAGAATATGATTGAGAGTTGAACTTTCAATACAGGAACAAATGCGGTTCGGTGGTGATGGGATAAAGTCAGGTGGAGCTGAGAGAATTATTTCAACAGGCTTTTTGTTAGTGACAGAATGAATGCTTCTGTTATATTCAATGGTGGCTTGTAAAATTAGATCAACCGTATCATCAATTTTCTTGTCGAATTATGCATCGAGCAAATTTTCGAAGGATGCTGTGACATCTCTCAACCTGACCATTACTTGTACTGTGAAGTGGTGGGGCATTTGCTACCTGAATCCCGTATCCATTGAAAAGTGATTTTACTGTCTCAGAATTAAGTGATGGTTCGTTATAGCTTGTCTTTGTGTTTGGGTATAGATTTTTCAACTGTAAGATCGTTGATTTTATGTCCAATATTGTGCGCGAGGGTACATGCTGGGCTACGGCAAACTTTGAGAATTTGTCCATACAGGTTATAAAATGATGTATCTCCGTCAAGAATATATCGATTCAGTCTCAAACAAAATCTCACTGAGGGCGGTCGTCTTAGAAACGGCGTATGTACTATCGACATTTCACGCCATTCCTGCAAGTTTTCAAATCAAGTTTAAAACAAAACCCCAGCAAGCTACCTTGTGCTAATAGTTTTTCATAACAACTATCCTATATCTGCTTTAACCATAACGAGACGTCGAACTGCTTCTAATACTGAGTCTGGCGCTTCAGACAGACTAAAAATGCGACGTTTGTATAATAACGACAATATTTTTCGACCTCTCCAAGCTATCGATGATGACAGTAAGATCTCTGCTCATAAGGAGCACCCTACACCAACAAAGCCAATTTGGCAGCCACCAATTACGAGCTGGCTATGACTTGCTATTGTGCGTAGTTTATTTCCAAAACGGCACTGCATTACCTGCGTAAACAGCATTCTTGTACAATATTTGTCGATGGGCAAATCACCTCGTTATTATGAATTCTTTGTTGTGAACATACGAGTGTGCTGTGCGCGGACAAAGAAAACAACTAATGTAAGTCGGATCACACGGGAGATGTGTAAACCTATAGTACTTGAAGAATTTTGTAAGTTGCAAGTAGTTATACGTTCAGGATATTTTTTGTCAATTTAAAGTATCTAAACTTTCAGAATTGTATAAATCGAATGGAATAAGCGGGTTTTGTTTGTTTTAATATTTTATTTAAGTTTTATTTGTAAATGTATTAATTAACAATGGTTAGTATTGGCTTATGGTAACTAAAATAAGAAATATAAATTTTCGACCCTACTGTATTTAAAATCTATGAAAAAATGCATCTATAGTAGTGGAATTATTTGTTGTTGGGGTTTGTGAAGAATTGCTCATATTTAAATGGAAAATGTCAAATAAAAATTTCGATAGGGCTTGCGACTGTGGATTTGAAAAGTTTGTATTAAAATCTCCTCCCTGTTGTGGTAGTTGCTCCTGTAGTTGTTGTTGTTGCTCGTTTCGTTGTGACTGTTGTTGTTGTGCAAGAATTCCATCCAATACATTTTGGCACCTTCGCGCTCTATAGGTCTGTTGATATGCAGCGTTTCTGGCCCTTCTTTCTTCTAATGTTCTCTATAACATTAGTTTTAATTTATGTTGTAATATTATTGAATTATGAGTTTGTAATAGAATTAATATTATCTGCATTTTGCTTTATTTTGCTTATATGCTGTCAACGCTCTTGCAATTGATAATACATTAATCAGCAGTTTAATGACAGAAAGTCAATGATAGAGATTTCAGTAAGTACAAATTATATATTTCAAGCCTGCAATATTTACATACAGAGACCAGAGGTGCCCAATCCCTATACTCATCATGCTCATTTGTTTTTGTAAAACTCTTAGGCATAGCATGAGCATTCTGTGTACGTACATTGCACGCAACTATAATACACACAACAAGTAAACATTTTTCTCTATTTCGTTTCTTCTCTGCATTTTGTCTTATACGCTTTCGCGATAACGTAGATTTTGTTGTTGTTTGCCGTTCGATTTAATACTCAATGAGAAGCACTTAGAGAAATCGTGGTTTGCTTTAAATTGCAAATCTTGTTATAATTATAATGAAACAGAGAAAGAGAGGATTTCGCGCATATAAGATCGTAGTTATTTGATTTAGCATAAATAGAATGTGCTGCTTTAAATCAAGATCATTCTTACATTTTTTTTGTTCAGTGTATATAAAAGATTTTTCGATTTTTGCACCAATACACTTTCATATACATCACACCGATTTCGTCTTACTTTGCTTTACATCTGTCTTGTGAAACGAGATTTTTACCCCCTGAGCCGAAAGATTTACACATCAAAACTTCTATCGAATTGAAACTTAGGTACTTTCAGTTTCCACTACATGCGTAGCACATTTGTCGGAACCACCCAAATCGGACCACTAAGGGGAGTACCTCCCATAAAAACTACCCATTTGAATTCATGTTCTTATTAGAAACCCTTTTTTATTTTTTGTCCTATCGAACTGAAACTTGGGCACTATCAATTTCCAAGAAAGGTGCAACACATCTGTCGGAATCAGTCCAATCGAACCACTAGGGGGGTACCACCCATAAAAACCACCCATTTGAATTCAGGTTCCTATCAGAAAAGCTTTTTTGTTTTTTGTCCTAGTGAACTTAAACTTGGATACTATCAGTTTCAAAGACAGTCCCAGGACATTTGTCAGAACCAGTCGAATCGGACCCCTAGGGGGGGTACCTCCCATATAAACCACCCATTTGAATACTACAATGAAACATTCACTTCGTCCCTTGAAGTGTATTTTATCTTCGGCATAGTCGAAGATAACCTTCTTTTTAGTTTTTCTATTTCTTCTCCTTCTAAAATTATGTAACTACAGCAAATGAAGGGCATTTGAACAAAACTCATATTGGGCTAATATAAAATTATTAAAGTTGAATAATAAAGATTTATAACTCGAAAAATTGCAAGGGAAGGAAGAGAGAAAGAAATAAGTTAAGGTGAATGTGTGAGTATGTGTATTGCCAAATATCGTTTGCTTGTGAAGATGTGCGGGGAGGGAGATAGAGAGAGAAGAATCAATACGATACAATATGAAATAAAATGTGATTGACTTACGAGCGAGATGAAATAAGCGCACGTGCAGTGTCCTAAGAGCATTAGACTGTATTTTGGAAACCATGACATAGAGCAAAGTAACAATCGGATCATAAGGGCACCTAGACACGGTGCTACATTGCATGTCCAACATGCGTACGTGTATAATAAAAATAAGCAAAGTGCGAGTCAGACTCGTACACGAAAGGTTCCGTACCAGACTGGGGTTTGTATGGGAGATACTCCCCTAGTTATCCGATCATACTGAAATTTCGACAGTATAAATTTCTGATGCATGGCCGCCAACAATCCAAATGTCAAGATCGTGGGATTACTGGATCGTATAACTGCCATACAAACCAAAATGTTTCTTGTCTTGGGGACCCCTTAAAGTTCATGAAAATATTTTAGTTTTAGTATTTCTTGCCCAGTGTCAGTCAGTTTTTTGTCAGTGCTTGATACTTTTCCCTCTACTTCATTTATCATTCTATTTTCCAAACAGAAACAAAACAACAAAACACCTCTTTAAAACTATCAAACACAAAACACAACTACAAAGCAAACAACGAACCAACACTACCTTACAAAACAAATTAGTATCACCCTGCTGCCTGATAATGCTCCTTCCTCAACGATGATGATAATATCATGGTGTCAATAGATATTACTTGTTAAAATTGAACCCTCTTTCCTTCTTGGTTCCAATTTGGTGTCTAGTGCGTAATGACTGGTCTCATCGCAACTTTGATCATCTCGTGGAATTGAAAGGAAACTGTATCTTCTTTCCTTGTTGAAGAAGTGATTATTTCTGAAAATTTTGCCATTTTGAATGATGAGACCCACCCACTTCTATATGCAACAACCTTTTACAAACATAGATCTTATACTTTGTTCATCCTCGAATTATCCGCTTATTTCCGCTTACACACTAGATAATCTCTACAGCAGCTACTTCCCAATAAAGATTTCTGTAGCCATAGGGCATACTAACTACAAAGCTTCTATTAGCAGGTTTGTAACTGATAAAGCCAACTGGCAAAAGTTTCAAACATTGCTTGATAATATGTGTTTCAACTCATCTACGTACGCAAATATTAACAAGGAATGCACCACTCTCCAGAAAATGATCCGTTCTGCTGCCCAATTAAATGTTCCTCAGACTTCCCCACGTCGGGTAAGAAAGATGGTTCCCTGGTAGAACCAAACATTAACCGAACTCCGATTAATCAAACAAAAAGCATGGCACACATACAAACACACGCAAAACATGGAAAACCTTATTTGGTACAAAAAATCAAATGCTAAAAGCTCTGTAAAAATGTGCCTTAAAAAATCATCTCGTCCAGCTCTATAATAAGATTCTTGGAAGTTTGCGATTGTTATCCCAATCCCAAAGCCTAAAAAACCTAATTCCCTAGTATCAAGTTACAGGCCAATCTCACTTTTCTCGTGCCTGAGAAAGTTAATAGAAAAAATTATTTCGAAACGCATTACCTCATAAGCACGCACCAATTTGACTTTAAAAATGCACAAGCCACTTATCTCTCTTTGAACACTTGTTCAATTACTCTTTCCACAAAAAACCATAAATCCACACTAAGCCTAGATTTTGCAAAAGCATTCGATATAGTTGGAGCCCATATTGTTTTTCAAGTACTATCCAGATGGAAAGTAGGTCCTAAAATTTACAATTTGGTACAGGCTTTCCTAAATAAGCGCAAATTCCCTGTCAAGCAAACCAGGTATTTTCAAATACTGTTAACTTATGGAATGGAATCCCTCAGGGATTACCATTATCAGTCACTTTATTTATTATAGCGTTTAACGAAATAAGCAATATAATATCAAAATATAACCATATAGAGCATTTCATATATGCAGACGATGTACTTGTGTACACAAAATATAAAAATGTAAACATTGTGTTTGTAGAATCTAATTTTTCATCTATCCTCTCAGATATTTCTACGTGGTCATTAGTTTCTGGTGCCACGCTTTCACTAGACAAATGTCACTTTTTTCTATCTATCTGCTAGACTTAATATTATAAAATACTTTACATCTAAGTATTCTTTTGTTTACACTAATAATTTGTTGAATGTAGTTAAGTCAATTATGTTAGCTAAGATTGACTACGGCCTAACTATTTATGGCAATGCAGCTAAAACCAACATCAAAATAACTGACCCAGCATACCACAACGGCGTCAGACGGAGCCTACGTGCCTACCCTACTACACTAATAAAATATATGCTCATAAAAGCCAGTCTTCCATCCCCCTCCACCAACGGATTGAAGTTGCGAGGATGCATCTAATCCCAAAACTTCTTTTAAAGGACAACAAAAAATGTACAATACAGTTGAGACATCTTATAATTATGTACGTAATTTTCGGCGCATCTCAACAATGATGCAATGTATCTACTTACCAAAGAAGTTTGGATTTACTCAAGGTCCCAGCTACATATAAACTGAACGATTTCCTCGATGGACGGTTGAGCGGTCTTCGTTCATTGTAAATCTTGAAACACTAACAAAAAAGAACACATCTTCAGAACTATATAGAGCTTTTTTCAATGATGTATACCAAAATCCAACTCATAACTCAACGACATTTCTATATACTGATGGTTCAAAAACTACAGAAGCAACCTCTTTTGCTGTTGTAGACGGGTCAAAGAACACTATTTCAACTGGATTAATGTAAACTTTCTGCTCAACCGATACTGCAGACGTCTCTGCGGTCCTAAAAGCATTTTATTTTGCTGCACAATAACAGCATAATCGCTTCTTCTATCCGCGACCAACTAATACAGCACAAACTCATTAATGTCATGTGGATCCCTGGCCATGCCACCTAAACGCAATAAAGAAATAATAAAAAAAAAATCAAAGACGTACATCACATGTTTTTGTTATCACAAACCATTAATATCAGTATTACCAATTGTACCACCAATATTTTCAATGCGAATTTTGTATTGTTGTACAAGTTATGGTAACAGTTTGAAAACGCTGGAAATGCAAAGCTAAAGCTTTTAACAAAACATCCATGATAGGCTTATGACATTTAATAATAAGTAATACAGATATAACGGCGTGCAGGCAAAGTAAATGAAAGAACTGCTTTGCATATGGAATTTGTTTATTAAGTTCAGTCTGAATCTGACACTCATGAAAGCACGTTGTGCTGATGTTAGAAGACTCATCATGACAAAGATAATATTTTGTTGTGATTATGTTAATTTACATATTTGTTTTGAGATGACCTCTTTCTGTTTCTTACACTGAAGCTCTCTTATTTTGTTTTTTAGGGTTCTGGGCCCAAAAAGAACCCCATTGCAGAGACTTCGCTGTCCGTCTGTCTGTCAGTCCTCGGGTCATGAACCGTAATAGCTAGAGAGTTAAAATTTTCACAGAATGAGTAGTTCTGTCCAGGAATCAGCAACAAATACTAAAACTGAAATTTTTTCAAAAACTTAAAAGGGTTTGTATGTCAGTTATATCCTAAATCTCGAAATTTAGTTGGTTATTGGCTATACATCAGAAATTTATATTGTCGAAATTTCAGTTTGATAAGACCACTAGTGAGTGTACCTCCTATACAAACACACAAAAAAACTTGGACAGTGTAAGTTTCGGATATAGGCGCGGTACATTTGTTGGAATCAGTTAAATTGGACCACTAAGGGGGAGTACCTACCATACGAGTCAGACTCGTACACGGAGGTTCCATACCAGATTGGGATTTGTATGGGAGGTACTCCCCCTAGTTCTGCGATTTGACTGATTCCAAATATAGCTCATCTATATCAGAAACTTATAGTGTCTAAATTTCAGTTCAATAGCCCAAAAAAGAAAACAGAACCGGAATTTTAATGGCGGGTTTGTATGGGAGGTACCACTCTTAGTTGGCCGATTTGGCTGATTCCAAAAGATGTATAGCATCTATGTCAAGAACTTATAGTATCTAAATTTCAGTTCGATAAAACAAAAAACAAAGTTTTTCTAATAGTCTTGAGATTATTGGATCGTATAGCTGCCATACAAATCAAAATATTTTTTTGTATGGGGACCCCTTTAAGTTTTTGAAAATATTGTAGTTTTAGTATTTGTTGATGTTGCCCGGATAGAACTACACACTCTGTGAAAATTTTAACTCTAGCTATTACGGTTCAGAAGATATGACCCGAGGGCGGACGGACGGACGAACAACGAAGTACACCAGAGCCTCGGCTTGCGTCGTTAATGGGGATCGGAGAGAGGCGACGCAAACCGAAACGACTCAAATCGAAATACATTTTTCCATATACTTGCTGCAAAATATTTTTAATTCGTTCCAGAGTAAAGAAAAATGCAATTTTTGAAGAAGAAATGTGTAACTTTTTTTTTTAGTCATATGAAAATTTATTTCATATATTGTACATATAAAGTATTTAACATTTCAATGCTTCTTATTAAAGCTGAATCTCAAGAAAAGGAATGTAATAAAATTAAAATCAAAATACGGTTTTTAATCGCCTATATTTTCTTCCGGTTGAGTTACATTTCCTATTAAAAACGCGTGCAAAGTTTTTTGAATAAAAACTGCTTTTTTCTCCAAGTAAACATTTTTGTAGCACTGTATAGCGTCAGCAAGAGATTGAGTTGCCTTCCCACTGCGATTTTCATCATGATCATTGTTCGTAAAAATTTCCATCGCCTGGTCTACCAGTCCCATTGCTTTTGCAATTTGCGCAGCCGTTCGTTTGTGAGCTCTTCATCGTCTGACCTTAACAGTTCGTCGATATCTTCAATATCCATTCCTTCAACATTTTTTTCCATAGCTAATTTATCAATTTCTTCGCGAACAGTTGGTACATCATTAATCAGAACATTGTTTTCAAGCACGCAGTCTGGCCAAATTTTTCCCCAGCTTCCTTTCATGCAAGTCGCTTTAACTTCCTTACATGCAAAACAAATATTTTCGACAGCCATCTTGATATTGTAATCCTTCCAAAACTTTGGTATGGATAATTTATCTTCTTTATCAGTTGCTTCTCGAAGTTGAGAAAACGTTCGCCGTAGATATTCCCACTTAAAGTTTGATATCACACCTTGATCCATCGGCTGTATGATGGAGGTGGTGCTCGGAGGCATAAAAACGATTTTTATATTTTCGGAAATATCATCTGAATATATTGGATGCCCTGGAGCATTGTCCAACAGAAGTAGGATTTTAAAGTCAATGTTTTGAGAGCAATAATAAGCTTTTAGTTCAGGAACAGCGCAATTACCAATCCAATCTGTAAATAAAGCGGCAGTCATCCACGCTTTTTTATTAGCACGCCACTAAACTGGAAGATCACCTTTATACACATTTTTAAGTGCTCTTGGATTCTCGGATTAGTAAATAAGAAAAGGCTTGAATTTAAAAGCTCCTTCTGCGTTTCCTCCTAGAAGAAGTGTGAGTCGATCTCTTCTGGCTTTATAACCAGGAGCAGATTTTTCGACCTTGGAAATGTTTTTGGGTAGCCGCTTCCAATAAGAGCCAGTTTCATCGACATTCAGGACCTGCTTACGAGAATATCCCCCTTTGATAATTGCGTTCAGTTCAAGTTGAAACTCTTCCGCAGCTGAATTATCAGTGCTAGCTTATTCTCCTTTCAGAGCAATACTATACAAATTTTCCCAAGTTTTAAAACGTTCGAACCAACCTTGACTTGCTTCAAATTTTTCGGAATGTCCACTGCTTGACGATGGAGTTTCTTTCTGTAAATCATTAAAAATGCTTAAGGCCTTATTTTGAACAATCATTTTGCTCAAAGGCACTTTTCTTTGATTTTGATTTTTATTCCAAACCAAGAGAAGAGCTTCCATTTTAACCAACAACGGATTTCTTTTCTTCATACTTTGTTGTGTTTGCAGCGGGGTAGCAGTTTTTGAAAATTTTCTTATATGATCAGCTTCTCGGTTGCAAATTGTCCTTACAGTACTAGTAGCTAAATTAAGATGTCTTGCAATGTGAACAGTTTTTTCACCCCGTTTGAAACGTTGTAATATAGTTAATTTAACTGCAAAATTAAATTGTTTGCGCAAAAAAAAAAAAAATTGTTAAAATTGAAACCCACTCGCGATCAAAAGTCAACTGAACCTTCAATAGCGGAAATTATTTGCCACCTCTCACATTTCTATGTGCAGCCGCTACAGTTGCCGATATTTGGGAATCCCTTTTTTACAAATAATTATTTTCTGCAGCTAAATACATGCGACATGCATATGTATGTTTCGAAATATGCATGTGTATTCAAAGGACGCAAACTGAAATTAACGACTGAATTTGAAAACATTGAAAAATTTATGCGATGCAAATTGAAACAACGCAAATGGGGAAGACACAAACGGAGGCTCTGGTGTATCTGCAATAGGGTTCCCTTTGGTATCCTTTGGGACCGGAACCATAAAAAAAGGGAGTAGGATTATGAAATATTGTACCATACATTATTTTTTATTTTTTTTTTTTTTAGTTATAAAAATAAAAACATTCGTTCTTGACAGATGTTTCCTTTATCTTAATTTTTATTACGATTTGCATTATTATGGATTAATTTCCAATAAATTGTAATTCTTATTAGTAGAAATTTGTTTTAAATATGAAAAGATAGGCGTCAATTACGTCATTAGTCTTCACAAAAGCTTTTGTATAATTGATTTTGGAAAAATGTTCAGAAACTGTAAAGTTGAAAGAACACTGAGTTCGGTTCACCCAAGCTACATACCTTTTGATTTCATTGTGTGTATACATTGAGTTGTCAAGTATAAAATGAACTGATAATGAATTTTGTATGGGGAACTCAACGAGTCTGTAATAAATTTCAGCCCTTATTGGTAAAGTGATGAAAGCATAACTATGATTACAATCTTTTTATACTCTTCACGAAAGTGAATATTATTATAAGTTTGTCATGAAGTTTGTAACAGGCAGAAGGAGATAAAAAAAAAAACACATAAAATATATATATTCTTGATCAGCTCGATTCGACGAATTGATTAAGCCATGTCCGTCTGTCCATCTGTATGTATGCAAACTAGACCCTTAGTTTTTGAGCTAGAGAGCTGAAACGAACCTTTCTTTTTACCATACGCAGTACATTTGTCGGAACCATCCGAATCGGACTACTAGGGGGGGTACCTCCCATACAAACCACCCATTTGAATTCATCTTATTAGAAAAAATTTTTTGTTTTTCGTTCTATCGAACTGAAACTTAGACACTATCAGTTTCCAAGAAAGATGCAACACATTTGTCATTATGAAAGGGCTTTTACTACCAATCAATCTAATAGTAACACCAATTTGTACAACAGGACTCCATCTCCACAATACTGTACAAAAATGATTTCAAGCAATGAAGTTAGGCACTGTATTGAAAAGCGCACTAGTCAGAGAAAAACGCCAGGTTATGACCAAATAACTGGAAAGTTACTCATAGAGCTCCCTGCGAAGGCAATCGTATTTATTAGGAAGTTGTTCAATGCGATATTAAGACTAAAGCACTACCCATCTTTATGGAAGGTTGCTGAAATAATAGCCATACCCAAACTGGGCAAAGATCCAACCAAGGCGTCCTCGTACAGACCAATCAGCCTATTGCCCTTACTTTCTAAAGTATTTGAACGTCTCCTACTTGACCGAATACAACCAATACTAGACGTGAACGGAATCATACCTGGCCACCAATTCGGGTTTAGACAAAGTCACTTCACAATTCAGCAAGTCCACAGAGTAACTCACAAAATTTTAAAGGACCTTGATGAAAAAAAGTACTGTGTTGGTGTTTTTCTGGACATAGAAAAGGCCTTCGACAAAGTCTGACACGACGGCCTACTGAGTAAAATTAGGACTGTATTTCCAACTGATCTATTTGAAATCATTAAAAGCTACCTTGACTCTCGCTATTTCTACGTTAAATGTAAGGATGAATCTTCTACGCTAAGACAGATAAGAGCAGGAGTCCCTCAAGGAAGCGTGCTTGGTCCTATGTTGTATACTTTATACACATCAGACATCCTAACTCCAGGAGATAACTCGTTAATGGTGGCTACCTTCGCTGACGCTACAGTACTAATGTACTCCCACAAAAATTTAGTTGTGGCAACAACTAAGCTGCAGAATATTCTTGACGAAGCTTGCACTTGGTTTGATAAATGGAAAATAAAAGTTAATGAACTAAAAACGACGCAACTGTTATACACAACACGGACAGCTTATCAGCCAAGACAAATAAAAATAAAAGGTACTGACATTCCATTAAGCAATGTGGCAAAGTACCTGGGCATGCATATTGATAGTAAACTGACGTGGAAACATCATATCCAAAAAAAAAAGAGATCAACTAATAATAAAATTTTTTTTTTTTTTTTTTTTTTTTTCCCGATTGGATATGTACTATTGTTTTCCTACATCTTATATCTTAAATATAAAAGAAAACACTAAGTACACTTTTAACAATAAGAGGGGAAAAGGCAGTGGACAAAATCAAACATTTTCGAATTGTCTCTTGAATAATCATACTGGGTGTCTTAGTCCGATCTGTTGGCCAATATGTGGGTTCACCTGTACTCAAGATAATAATAATAATAAAATTTAAGCAGCTATACCCGCTTCTTAACAGTAGATCTAAGTTATCAACCAATGGGAAATTGGTAATGTACAATAGTGTAATTAAGCCTATATGGACGTACGGCATGCAATTATGGGGTACAGCCAAGAAAACTAACATTAACATTATTCAGCGTCAACAATCGAAAATACTTCGATCAATAGTTAATGCGGACTGGTTTATATCTAACTATGAAATTCACAAAGACCTCGGCGTAACTATGATTCAGAATGAAATCATTAATGCTAGCAGGAGGTACCACAAAACATTAGAGCGACATACTAATCTAGAAATAACAGACCTTTCATCTCACGAATTGTCTAGACGTAGACGCTTAAAACGAAGCAGACCAGTCGATCTGACCTAACTTAGGTTACGGGTGGCGCTGAGAGGCATCTTGCGGTTGTTGGCCTGCCGCAAGTAGCTCTCAAAAATGAGGCCTAAGACACCCAGTATCATTATTCAAGAGACAATTCGAAAATGTTCGATATTGTCCACTGCCTTTTCCCCTCTTATTGTTAAAAATGTACTTAGTGATTTCTTTTATATTTAAGATATAAGATGTAGGAAAACAATAGTACATATCCAATCGGGAACAAAAAAAAAAAAAAAATTTGTCAGAACTAGCCCAATCGGACCACTAGGGGGTACCACCCATACAAATCACCCACCCACCCAAACATTCGCTGCGTCCCGTGAAGAGTATTTCATCTTCGGCATAGTCGAAGATAACGTTCTTACTATTTGTTTTTAAATCACCTTGAAGTGTCAACTAACTAAACATATGTACAAAATTTGGGTATGTAAGCTTTGGTGAATCAAAATTAATGTTCTGTACTGTTTTTTTTTTTTTCAATTTTAGTTCTTTCAAAAAGATTTGCCTGGTCGTGTTGAAGCCGATCCTGAGGCTTTCTTTCAATTGGCCTTTGCAGTTAAAATAAATACAAAACGCATGAAAAAAATGGAACGTGAATATCAAGATGTCAAGAAAAAAGAACAAGAGGAAATGGTTGAATTGCGTCGGTTGCGTCGTGAGAATCGTTTGCTCAAGCAACGTAATGACTTATTGGAAGCCGAAAGCGCAGAGCTGGCTGATCGTTTAGTTCGTGGACAAGTTTCAAGAGCTGAAGAAGAAGAAACAAGGTATACAAAAAAATATTTAGAAAAGTGTTATTCATGTTATTTTTTCTTACACAATTAGTTATGCTATACAAACGGAACTTATGCAGTTAAGACGCTCATATTTGGAGGTGTCGCATCAATTAGAGAATGCCACTGAAGAAATTCGTGGCTTAAGTTTGCGTTTGCAGGAGAATGTAAGTAATGTTAAGTTTCTTATTTTGGACGGTGCAATTACGTATGTGCGGCTTTTTCTTTTTCAAATGTCAGGAGAACGTCACTAACTCCACAATACTGTTTTTTTTTTTTTTTTCTATAAAATAATTTATATTAAATTCAACTTTTTAAAGTTACTAATCTTTCATTCTTTTCTTTATATTTTATTTCTATTTCTATTGGTTGTGGTGCCCTTAAAATGAATAAAATTATACAACTAAACATAAATATAATGATAAAAATGCAAACAGAACGTATCGATTAATAGTGTAAGTAAAAGATAAACGTCTAATTTACAATTGCATGCAAAACAAATGTTTGCTATATATCTTAATTTTTTAATATGATCCATTGTATATACTTAACATCACAGAAAGCAACATCGCGAGTTGAATTAGACGACTCTACTCCATATTTCCCACCGTCCGTCTGTTTTAGACGACATCTAATCCTATATTTTTCAATTTTGAGATTTTTTGTACATTGTCTTTTTTTATTTAAACACTGATCAGTTGTCGAAGCTCTCGCTGATCCGGTAGATGCCAATATATTGTACGTATCATATAAGTCAATAATTCTTAATCGTGATTATTGCTGTTTGTGAGTATGAAAGTTATTTATTTATTATTTTTTATTAGAAGTAGTTTAACAAATAGATTCTTAAAAAAAAAATAAGAGAAATGTAGTAAAAAATAAGATACTATTGTATTTAAAAAGTATTTTCTAATTTAATGGTATTGAAAAAATTGTAGATTAAATATGTTTATGTTACTAAGATTTGGGTTGTCAAGATCTCCACTATGTTCAGATTGGCTTGATTTTGAAACCGCTGTAATGGAATGCACCCTGAGTGCAGGTGCTGCACAGTTGCAACATCGTTGCAAAGAGTGCAAACATCGTTGTTGATGCCGCGAAGCAGGCGTTGATGAGTAAGCGCGGTGTGCCCGAGTCGGAGGCGTACAAATAATTTTATTGCGTTTCGGTGGCATTTAGCAGGATAAACTGGGGTAATAACATCTGGGTTAAAAAGCTTGTAGTGATGGTTTGCGTTATCCCATAAAATCCGGTCTTTCTCCCGAATATGGGGTTTAACTAGACGGAGGATATCGGCATTTTCGAAGATGTTGTATGTGTGCAGTGGTTTTGTTAAAGCGAGTTTGCACGGGAGTCAGCTAGTCTGTTGCCAAATATATTGGCATGGCCTGGGATCCACATGACATTAATGAGTTTGTGCTGTATTAGTTGGTCGCGGATAGAAGAAGCGATTATGCTGTTGTTGTTGGCATTTCTTATGGTGTCAACGTTTGATTTGCTATCCGTTCAAATAATGACCTTGGCAAAATGAACTGATTGGAGGACCGCAGAGGCCTCTGCAGTCATGGTTGAGCAGAAAATTTACATTAAACCAGTTGAAATAGTGTTATTTGACCCGTCTACAACAGCAAAAGAGTTTGCTTCTGTAGTTTTGAACCATCAGTATATAGAAATGTCGTTGAGTTATTAGTTGGATCTTGGTATACATCATCACATCTCTACATACTTTTGAAGATGTGTTCTTTTTTGTTAGTGTTTCAAGATTTACAATGAACGAAGACCGCTCAACCGTCCATCGAGGAAATCGTTCAGTTTGTGTGTACCTTGAGTAAATCCACACTTCTTTGCTAATACATAATTATAAGATGTCTCAACTGTAGCGTACATTTATTTTGTTGTAGTTTAAAAGAAGTTTTGGGATTAGACGCAGCTTCGCAACTTCAATCCGTTGGTGGAGGGATGGAAGACGGGCTTCTATGAGCATATTTTTTATTGGTGTAGTAGGGCAGACACGTAGGCTCCATATGACGCCGTTGGTTTTAGCTGCATAAATAGATAGGCCGTAGTCAATCTTAGATAATATAATTGATCTAACTGTATTCAACAAATTATACTTGGATGTAAGGTATTTTATAATATTAAGTCTGACATTTAGAGATATATAATAATAATATATTTACAGTGTTCTTGCAGTTAAGTTTGTTATCAAAAATTAAACCTAGGATACGTAAAGTAGGTGTTTTGTTATACTTAAGGATAATATAATTAGATTGCTTTTTCCTACAAATATAAAAAAGTGACATTTGTCTAGTGAAAGCGTGGCACCAGAAACTAATGATCACGTAGAAATATCTGAGAGGATAGATGAAAAATTAGATTCCACAATTTTTAAATTTGATTTTTGTGTACAGGTTCAGTGTGGATATATATTTTTTGTGAAAAGAGCAATTGAACAAAAGTGTTCAAAGAGAATTAGAGCATCAGTTGTGGCTCGTGCATTTTTAAAGCCAAATTGGTGCGTGTTTATGAGGTTTTTCCGCAAGGCAAACCACATAATGCGTTTCGAAATAGTTTTTTCTATTAACTTCCCAAGGCATGAGAGAAGTGAGATTGGCCTATAACTTGGTAGTAGTGAATTAGGCTTTTTAGGCTACGGGATTGGGATAACGGTCAGAAACTTCCAATTTTGTGGATATGTGCCTTTGGAAAGAATCTTATTATAGAGCTGGACGAGGCGATGTTGACTAAGTAATTTAATCAACGCCTGCCATGTTACCTTTCATGGTGGAAAAGTAACTTCCGAAAATTTGAATTGCTAGATTTAAAAAGCGACATCTCTGTAAATATTAATCCGATCTGGGAATGCTATCCAACAATGAAAAGGTGGCAATCTTGGTAAAGGAAATGAGTGCCGAAATAGAGAAAATTCGTTACAATATATTGTATTTCTATGAAAAAAAAGGGTTATTCCGCAGCGAAAGCTCATAAAAAAATTTGTGCACATCATGGAGAAGGTACTTTATCAGAACGATCAGTTCGCATATGGTTTGCGCGATTTCGTCCGGGAAATTTCGATGTGAAATACGCGCCTCGGTCTGGTCAGCCTTGCACCGAAAAAGTTGACCAAATTATTGAAAAGGTGGAGAATGACAGGCACATAAGTACTCGTGACATCGCTAAGGATCTTGGCATACACCATACACAGTTTTAGACTATTTGAAAAAGGCGGGCTATGCAAAAAAGCTGGATGTTTGGGTACCACACAATTTGACAGAAAAAAATCTTATTGATCGCATTTCAATTTGCGAAATGTTACTGAAACGGAATGATTTGCAACCTTTTTTATCCAAATTGATAACTGGCGATGAAAAATGGGTAGCATACGACAATAATGGGTGAAAAAGGTCATGGTCTAAACATGGTGAGTCCGCCCAAACCATTGCAAAGCCGGCGTTAGCTACGAGGAAGTTGTTGCTGTGCACTATGAGTTGCTCCCACCTGTGCAAACGATAAATTTAGCATTTTATTTTTTGTACCAAATAAAGTTTTCCATGTTTGGCGTGTGTTTGTATGTATGCCATGCTTTTTGTTTGATTAATCGGAGTTCGGTTAATGTTTGGTTCTACCAGGGAACCATCTTTCTTACCCGACGTGGGGAAGTCTGAGGAACATTTAATTGGGCAGCAGAACGGATCATTTTCTGGAGAGTGGTGCATTCCTTGTTAATATTTGCGTACGTAGATGAGTTGAAACACATATTATCAAGCAATGTTTGAAACTTTTGCCAGTTGGCTTTATCAGTTACAAACCTGCTAATAGAAGCTTTGTAGTTAGTATGCCCTATGGCTACAGAAATCTTTATTGGGAAGTGATCACTGCTGTAGAGATTATCTAGTGTGTAAGCGGACATAAGCAGATAAATCGAGGATGAACAAAGTATAAGATCTATGTTTGTAAAAGGTTGTTACGTATAGAAGTGGGTGGGTCTCCCATCATTCAAAATGACAAGATTTTCAGAAATAATTACTTCATCCAAAATTTTCCCACGTGAATTTGTGCTTGTTGAACCCCAAAAAGGGCTCCGTGCATTGAAATCACCTGAGATAATACTGGGTGTACAATTTGGGCAAGAATATTCTTGATAACATAGGCAGAGAATAATTGAGAGGGTGGAATATTAATATTAAAAATTGTTATCTTTAGCCCAATGTTAAACTCAATGGCCAAAGTAGCAATGTTGGATTGAACAGGGGTAACTTTGTGTACTATGCCTTTTTAATTAAGATACCTTGCTTACAGGTATAGTTATGCGGGAAACTAAAAAAATATTTCATGTCGTTAACCGAGATTGAGGGAGCGGTATTGTGTTTTATGTGTGTTTCTTGGAGGCAGAGAATTCTAGGATTATGCTCTTTTATTAACACTTGCAGATCAGTGATGTTATTAAGTAAACCGTTGATGTTCCATTGTAGTAAAGAGAACATTTAAAATGAAATAAAAGGTGAACGGTAAGTGTAGAAGTGAATAATATTGTAGATCTACAAGGTGACAAGATATAGTTTCCTCTCAATTCTACGAGATGATCAAAGTTGCGATGAGACCAGTCATTACGAACTAGACACCAAATTGGAACCAAGAGGGAAAGAGGGTTCAATTTTATCAAGTAATATCTATTGACACCATGATATTATCATCATCGTTGAGGAAGGAGCAGTATCAGGCAGGCAGGGTGATACTAATTTGCTTTGTAAGGTAGTTGTTGGTTCGTTGTTTGCTTTGTAGTTGTGTTTTGTGTTTGATAGTTTTAAAGGTGTTTTGTTGTTTTGTTTCTGTTTGGAAGACAGAATGATAAATGAAGTAGAGGGAAAAGTATCAAGCACTGACAGTGCTGATACCGTTTTGATTTTTAAAGTAGTTGATGGCTTATTGCTAGCTGTATTAATGGACTTTGTGTTTGCTAATCTCAAAGGTGTTTTGTGAATTATGTTAGCTACATTACAAGTGGTAAGATTTGTGATGTTAGTGTTTATTGTTTTTTTTTTTTGTTGTGGGACTGTGAGGTAGGAGATAAAGAGTCGGCATTGGTAACAGAAGCAAAGTTTTTTGATGCAGTTTGAGCAAATGTGCGGGTAGCGGGACGATCAACGGGTTTTGATTATTGCAGATTTGCCTTGCTTCTTTTATTGTGCATTGTTTTTTTTTTTTGTGTTTTAGTTTTGATAGTCTCATTTTGCTGAATAAATTTCTTGCATTGATTGGAGGAAGAAGGGTGATTTTCAGAGCAGTGAGCGTATTGAGTACGCGTGTAGTCCACTGGAGTATGGGTTGGAAAGTTACATTGAACGCATATGAGGACGTTTGTGCATCATTTAGCTGTATGTCCCAAAAAATGGCAGCTCTTACAGCGCATGTCCAGGGTTTCTGCCTGGTAAAGAATAACGCCAGTAGGTTTGGGTTTGCCTTCAACTATTTTGGTGAATTTAAATATTGGTGAAACACCTTGTTTGGTAAGCTCGCGAACAATCTCTTCATCTGACACATTATTTAAGCAGAGTGCAAAGGCCCAGTGGCCCAGGGGCCATGTTGATCACAATATTCACAAACACACGCGGTTTTATATTGGGCGTACAAATAATGCAATAAACTTTTCAGCAGCTTTTGCGTTGTTAGATAATATTAGCAATTTGCAATTTGTGTAGTTCCGAAATGGAAGTAAAATCTTTGCTGATAAGTTGAATTGCTCTATGTATAGCAAAGCACGAATATTAAGTAAGAGGTTTATTTTCATCAGTTGAGGACAGTATTATAAATTTGGGATGTGGGCGAATATGAACTGTGAGATTGAGCATCAGTAGCCAGAATATCAAATCTGTTTTTTCCCGGGTATGGTGGACGGGGGGCCCAGGGGTAAGATAGAAGGGATCCCAGCGTAAGTTACGCAGTGCAAAAAGCAAAAATTGCTTTTGAACGGACTCAATACTATCACTATACTTTTTAAGCTGTGGGTCCCATACACACGCATGCCTATTCAAGAATTGGTCTAACCAAAGATGTGAAAAAGTAATTTAGTAGTGTAAGGATCATTAAACTCTTTTGACCAACGTCCACTCTACCTTTACTCATAATACAGGAGATATGCGAGCCAAAATGCAGCTTTGGATCCATCAAGACTCCAATCACTGAAATGTGTGACACGTTCTAGAGTGTGATCATTTATGTGGTAGCTTTTTACAATTAAATGTTTACGATAAAAGGACATAATTTTACATTTGTTACAATTAAGCGTAAGATAGTTCTTAGCACACTACTGAGATAAGGAATCAAGATCTTCTTGTAGAAACATTTGTTGGACCGGAGATGGAATAGATGAGCATAACTTAACGTCATCAGCGTACAATAAAACATTCGAATGTGTTATGGCAGATGGCAAATCATTTAAAAAAATATTGAATAATAATGGACCAAGGTGGCTACCCCTCAAGGTCCCTCAGGACACCAGTAGTTACACGAATAGTTTTCGATATAGCTGTTTTAAAAATAACTCTTTGAGTTCTGGAAGTTAGATAGAATGTAATCCAGTTAACTAAATTGGGTGAAACCAAAGGTACTAAGTTTCTTGAGGAGTACAATGTGACAAACACTGTCAAACGCTTTACTAAAATCAGTGTATATGACATCATTTGATGTTTTTGGGAAAAACTACCATAGACCAACGAAGTAAATTCTAATAAGTTGGTTGTAGTTGAACGCTTCTTGGTGAAACCATGCTGAGAAGTACTTAATAAAGGAGGAAGGAAATGCTGGAACTGATAGGTAATAATGTGTTCAAACAACTTCGGAATAGCGCGAGAGTTTAGCAATTCCTCGGTAATTTGATAGATTAGCTGCCTTTTTTATGGAGTGGGATTATATAAGACTGCTTACCAAATATTAGGTAAGACAGAGGTTTTCATTGATATGTCAAACAATTTACAGACTGGACCATACAAAGCATCTGTACACCGCTTTAGAACACAACTAGGTACATCATCTGGACCTGGTCAAAAACGTTAATTTAGAAGATTTTAAATATTGTAATACTATGTTACAATCAATAACTGGCATATTAAATTGATTATTTTGCAGAAATGTGATATGCGTATGGACTATCACAAACGTTAATGAAATTCAGTGTAAGTGCTTTGAAAATTTGAAAAAGGATTAGAAATATCTCCATCACTACAACATTCAACACCATTTAATTTCATACAAGATGGGAATATATCCAACCTGCGCTTAATATTAATAAAGATATAAAACTTTTAAGGATCTCTTATAATATTCTCCTTGATATGTGTCATGTATCATAGAATCTGATAGGTTAGAAATATACTGATATAGCGTGTTGAAAGTTATAACGGGATATCAGGATTTTTAACTAAAGATATACTTAATTTTTGGTTTCAAATTGAAGAAAAATTAGATTTTTAATTAAAGATATACTTAATTATTTGTAAAAACTGAAGGTCAATCAGATTTTTGACTAAAGATATATTTAATTTTTTGTTAAAAATTGAAGAAAAATCATATTTTTAATTATAGACATACTTAATTTTTTGATAAAAATTGAAGAAAAATTAGATTTTTAATTAAAAATATACTTAAGTTTCTGTTAAAAATTGAAGAAAAATCAGATTTTTAATTAAAGACATACTTAATTTTTTGTAAAAATTGAAGTAAAATCACATTTTTAATTAAAGATATACTTAATTTTTTGTTAAAAATGGAAGAAAAATAAGATTTTTAATAAAAAATATACTTAAGTTACTGTTAAAAATTAAAGAAAAATCAGATTTTTAACTAAAGATATACTTAATTTTTGGTTTCAAATTGAAGAAAAATTAGATTTTTAATTAAAGATATACTTAATTATTTGTTAAAAACTGAAGAAAAATCAGATTTTTGACTAAAGATATACTTAATTTTTTGTTAATAATTGAAGAAAAATCAGATTTTTAATTATAGACATACTTAATTTTTTGATAAAAATTGAAGAAAAATTAGATTTTTAATTAAAAATATACTTAAGTTTCTGTTAAAAATTGAAGAAAAATCAGATTTTTAATTAAAGACATACTTAATTTTTTGTTAGACAAATTGAAGTAAAAATATAGATAGATTTTTAATTAAAGATATACTTAATTTTTTGATAAAAATTGAAGAAAAATCAGATTTATAATTAGAGATAAACTTAATTTTTTGATAAAATTAAAGACAAATCAGATTTTTAATTAAAGATATACCAATTTTTATTTAAAAATAGAAGTAAAATCATATTTTTAATTAAAGACATACTTAATTTTGTGATAAAAATTGAGGAAAAATTAGATTTTTAATAAAAGATATACTTAATTTTCTGTTAAAAATTGAAGAAAAATCAGATTTTTAACTAAAGAAATACTTAATTTTTTGTTCAAAATTGAGGAAAAATTAGATTTTTAATTAAAGATATACTTAATTTTGTGTTAAAAATGGAAGTAAAATCATATTTTTAATAAAAGATATACTTAATATAATATTTTTTTAAAAATTGAAGAAAAATCAGATTTGTATTTAGAGATAAATTAAATTTTCTGTGAAAAAGTGAAGATATACTTAATTTTTGGTTAAAAATTGCAGAAAAATCAGATTTTTAATTAAAGATATACTTAATTTTTTGCTTAAAATTGAAGATAAATCAGATTTTTATTTAAAGATATACATAATTTTTTGTTAAAAATTGAAGAAAAATCAGATTTTTAATTAAAGATATACATAATTTTTTGTTAAAAATTGAAGAAAAATCAGATTTTTAATTAAAGATATACGTAATTTTTTGTTAAAAATTGAAGAAAAATCAGATTTTTAATTGAAGATATACTTAATTTTTTGTTAAAAATTGAAGGAAGGAAAGGAAATTCTCAAGGAAAATATTTAAATAAAAATCTGATTTTTCTTCAATTTGTATCAAAAAATTAAGTATATCTTTAATTAAAAATCTGAGTTTTCTTCAATTTTTAACAAAAAATTCAGTATATCTTTAATTATTAATTCTATTATAATGATTATACGATCAAAAAATCTTATTTATCTTCAGTTTTATAACATTATTAATAATAAGCGCTGGTTGGATATTTTTCCTTCTTGTATGGTGTTGAATGTTGTGGAGATGGAGATATTCCTAATCTTTTTTCAAATGGGTTTCAAAGCACTTACACGAATATCATTAACGTTTGTGATAGTCCATACTAATATCAGATTTCTGAAAATAATCAATTTAATATGCTAGTCATTGATTGCAATATAGTTTCACAATATTTAAAATCTTCTAAATTAATGTTTTTGCCAGATCAGATAATTTACCTAGTTGTCTTGACTTCTCTCTGAATAACTCTGTCTTACCTAATATTTGGTAGCAGTCTTATACAATCCCACTCCATAAAAAAGGTAGTAATACTAATATATCAAATTTCCGAGGAATTGCTATACTCTGCGCTATTCCGAAGTTGCTTGAACAGATTATTACCGATCAATTGCAGCATTCCGTTCTTTCGTTATTAAGTACTTCTCATCATGGTTTCACCAAGAATCGTTCGACTACAACCAACTTATTAGAATTTACTTCGTTGGTCTATGGTAGTTTTTCTCAAAAACATCAAATAGATGTCATATACTCTGATTTTAGTAAAGCGTTTACAGTGTTTATCACATTGGACTCCTCAAGAAACTTAGTACCTTTGGTTTCCCCCCAAAGAGTTATTTGTAAAACAGCTATATCGAAAACTATTCGTGTAACTTCTGGTGTCCCTCAGGGTAGCCACTTTGGTCCATTATTATTCAATATTTTTATAAATGATTTTGCATCTGCCATAAAACATTCGAATTACTTAATGTACGCTGATGACGTTAAGTTATGCTTATTTATTCCATCTCCGCTCCAACAAAAGTTTCTTGATTCTTATCTCAGTAGTGTACTAAGAACTATCTTGCGCTTAGTTGTGATGAATGTAAAATTATGTCCTTTTATCGTAAACATTTAATTGTAAAAAGCTACCACATAAATGATCACACTCTAGAACATGTCACATATTTCAGTGATGTAAGAGTCTTGATGGATACAAAGCTTCACTTTGGCTCGCATATCTCCTGTATTAAGCGTTGGTTTAAAGAGTTTAATGATCCTTACACTACTAAATTACTATTCACATCTTTGGTTGGACCAATTCTTGAATATGTATCGTGTGTATGGGACCCACAGTTAAAAAAGTATAGTGATAGTATTGAGTCCGTTCAAAAGCAATTTTTGCTTTTTGCACTGCGTAACTTAAGCTGGGATCCCTTCTATCTTACCCCTGGGCCCCCCGTCCACCATACCCGGGAAAAAACAGATTTGATATTCTGGCTACTGATGCTCAATCTCACAGTTCATATTCGCCCACATCCCAAATTTATAATACTGTCCTCAACTGATGAAAATAAACCTCTTACTTAATATTCGTGCTTTGCTATACATAGAGCAATTCAACTTATCAGCAAAGATTTTACTTCCATTTCGGAACTACACAAATTGCAAATTGCTAATATTATCTAACAACGCAAAAGCTGCTGAAAAGTTTATTGCATCCAAGGCCCTTTTCGGAATTTGCCCAATATTATGTACCTACCACGAAAATTTAAACTCCTGCCAAGGCACTATCTTTGCACCCTACTTAAATAATGTCTCAGATGAAGAGATTGTTCGCGAGCTTACCCAGCAAGATGCTTCATCAATATTTAAATTCAACAAAATAGTTGAAGGCAAACCCAAACCTAATGGCGTTATTTCAGTCACCTTTAAGCTTGACTGCCTTCCAGATACCCTGGATGTCTCCTGGTACAATGTTAAAGTGCGACAATATTTCCCTAAGCCCATGCGCTGTAAGAACTGCCAAGTTTTGAGACATACAGCTAAACGATTCACAAACGCCCCCATATTCGTTCAATGTAACCTTCCAACCCATACTCCAGTTGATTACACACGTACTCAATGCGCTAACTGCTCCAATCAATGCAAGAAATTTATTTAGCAAAAAGATATTATCAAAATTCAAACACAAAAAAATATTTACAATAAAAGGCAAATCTACAAAAATCAAAACCTGTTGATCACAATTCCCGCTACCCGCACTTTTGCTCAAACTGCATAACGAAACTTTGCTTCTGTTAACAATGCCGATTCTTCATCTACTACCTCACAGTCCCACAAAATAGAAACAATAAGCAATGACATCACAAATCTTAACACTTCTAATATAGTTAACATAACTAACAAAATACCTTTGAAATTAGCAAACACAAAGTCCATTAATACAGCAAGCAATAAACCAATAACTACTTTAAAAAAAAAACGGTATCAGCACTGTCAGTGCTTGATACTTTTCCCTCTACTTCATTTATTATTCTATCTTCCCAACAGAAACAAAACAACAAAACACCTATAAAACTATCTAACACAAAACACAGCTACAAAGCAAACAACCAACCAACAACTATCTTTCAAAACAAATGAGTATCCGCCTGCCTGCCTGATACTGCTCCTTCCTCACATTCCCAACAGAACCCAAAATCCCCTCATGATATGATCGTCAACGATGGTGATAATATGCAGGAGTCAGTAGATATTACTTGATAAAATTTAACCCTCTTCCTCTCTTGGTTCCAATTTGGTGTCTAGTGCGTAATGACTGGTCTCATCGCAACTTTGATCATCTCGTAGAATTGAGAGGGAACAATTGTATATCTTCTCACCTTGTAGATCTACAATATTACTCACTTCTACAGTTACCGTTCACCTTTTATTTTATTTTAAATGTTCTCTTTACTACAATGGAACATCAACGGTTTACTTAATAACATCACTGATCTGCAAGTGTTAACAAAAAAAGCAAAATCCTACAATTCTCTGCCTCCAAGAAACACACATAAAACACAATACTGCTCCCTCAATCTCGGTTAACTACATGATCTTTTTTTTTCAATTTCCCGAATAACTTTACCTGTAAGCAAGGTATTGCTATCTTAAATAAAAAAGGCATAGAACACAAAATCACACCTGTTCAATCCAACATTGCTACTTTGGCCATTGAGTTTAACATTGTGCTAAAGATAACAATTCTTAATATATATATTCCACCCTCTCAATCATTCTCTGCCTCTGATATCAAAAATATTCTTGCCCAAATTTCTACACCCATTATTATCTCTGGTGATTTCAATACATGGAGCCTTTTTTGGAGTTCAACAATTACAATTTCACGTGGGAAAATTTTGGAAGAAGTGATTATTTCTGAAAATCTTGCTATTTTGAATGATGGGAGACCTACCCACTTCTGTACGCACCAAACTTTTACAAACATAGATCTTACAATTTGTTCATCCTCGATTTATACACTAATGTCCGCTTACACACTAGATAATCTCTACAGCAGTGATCACTTCCCAATAAAGATTTCTTTAGCCATAGGCCATACTAACTACAAAGCCTCTATTAGCAGGTTTGTAACTGATAAACCCAACTGGCAAAAGTTCCAAACATTGCTTGATAATATGTGTTTGAACTCATCTACGCACGCAAATATTAACAAGGAATGCGCCAGTCTCCAGAAAACGATCCGTTCTGCTGCCCATTTGAGTGTCCCTTACACTTCCCCTCGTCGGGTAAGAAAGATGGTTCCCTGGTAGAACTATATATTAACCGAACTCCGATCAATCAAACAAAAAGCATGGCATACATACAAACATACACAAAACATGGAAAACCTTATTTGCTACAAAAAACCAAATGCTAAATTTAGAAAGCTCTATAGAGACGAAAAAAGGAAGAATTTTAATCAATTAACAGAATCTATAAACCCACTTTCCCAGCCAAAAAAGATTTGGGCTGACATAAAAAAATTAAATGTCTGCTATAACCCCATTACAATAACACACTTAAGCACAAGTAATGGTCTCATTTACAATCAGAAAGATATTTCTAATGAACTCGCTACTAATTGGCCGAAATATTTAGAAGACTCTAACTTCCACCCTTCCATTTCCAGCCTTAAAACACAAATTCTAAATAGACCTTATTCTAATTTTAAACCAAAAAAATTGAGTCTAATATTACCATTTTTGAGCTTGATTTTGCTCTTTTCACCATGAAAGGTAACACGCCAGGCGTTGATAAATCCATGATTACAAATTTCTTCCTTACATTTAAAAATCATCTCGTCCATCTCTATAATAAGATTGGCATATATCCACAAAATTGGAAGTTTGCTATTGTTATCCCAATCCCGAAGCCTAAAAGACCTAATTCCCTAGTATCAAGTTACAGGCCAATCTCACTTCTCTCATACCTTGGGAAGTTAAGTGATTTGTTGCATGTAATAAGGTCAATTATGTTATCTAAGATCAGTTGTAATCTGAATCTCTTTGCGATCGGTTGTGTTTTCAAAAGGCGCCAGGCTACAACTTTTATAAACTAAAACATCCAAATAATTCACCGTTTTAAAAACAGAAAGCCTTAACTACCGTTTCAAAAAACTTAATAAAATTGGAGAAATCACAGTAACTGCTACAGAGCACAAATCTCTCAATTATACTAAGGGCGTTATATACTCTAACGACCTTAGAAATATACCAGAGATAGAAATAAAAGAAGAATTGAAAACACAAAAAGTGACAGATATCTACAAAATAAAGAAGAAACAAGATAACGCTTTAATAGAAACCGGACTCATCATTATTACCTTTGCTTCTCACACTTTACCGGAAAAATTAAGGATTGCTTACGAAATGGTACACGTACGACCGTATATCCCTCTCCCACTAAGATGTAAGAACTGCCTACGTTTTGGACACCCCACTTCTATCTGTAAAAGCAATAAAACATGTCCCAATTGCTCAGAGGAATACCACACAAGTGAGAACGAAATTTGCTCCAAAGTAAAGTCATGCATCAACTGCAAACATAATCCGGAAGTTGAAAATAATCATACTCCAGTCGATAAGAAGTGCCCAGTATTTATTAAACAACAGGAGTTAACAGCAATTAAAATCAAAGAAAACGTAGACCACAAATCCGCACTCAACATTTACAACATCCGCAACCTATAACGCAATGCACAATTCTCCACAGTAGTAGCCAACAACAATAACAACAATACTCAAAACACAACTGTCACCTCTAACAACATCTCCATAGCAACGACGACAACCTCCTCCAAACCTTCAACATCTGCTGTACACCGTGATTCACCATCCATTCATCTAGACCCAAGGACTCCAACAGTATACATCGACCTAATGGACGTAGATGGGGAATCCTCCCCCATTGAAGGCGACAAAAGATTTAAATCCAAGCTTACGTCTAATCACAAACTTAAAGTAACTCAACAACCTATTAACAAAAATAGTATAAAAAATAAGAACAAGCAAAAAGATAAAAGACCAAAATTGGATCCATCCCTTAGCGACAGTTAAGACCTAATCTAGTTGTTCTTTCTTACCCATTGAATGCCTGTGGGGTCGGCGGTCCTCGGGAAGACGCACAAGTTTTTTCTGCGGCTCCTCGGGGACCGTCGTCCTCACAGGCATCTTCCTTAACACCTGGAGCTCCTTTCTGTTGATCTTATGACTAACAGAAGGGGTTCCACATCTCACTTTTATCACAACTGGCTATAAGCCAAGGTTTTCTAAAATAATTTCTAACTTAAGAATTCCAACTACTTGTTTAAATATTTTACAATGGAATATTAATGGTTATCTAAACAATTACAGCCAGTTGCAGATACTAATTAAACACCATAACCCCAAAATAATCTCTTTACAAGAAACCCATCTACATTCCCTCAAAAATGTACCTATCCCAATAAACTATATCATGCACCATCAAAACTCCTCTAACAATTCGTATGGCTGTGTCGCCCTATTAATTCACAATTCAATTCACTACAATACAATACCACTTAATAATGACTTTGATGCATCTGCTGTCTTGGTGCACTCAAAAATCAAACTCGCCGTTCTATCTGAATACATACCCCCAAACAAATCATTTAACAATAATAACCTTCATAATATGTTTTCCAACCTACACCACCCTTCAGTTATTACAGGAGACTTCAACAGCTGGCATAACAGCTGGGATTCCCCACAAGAAAATAAAAGAGGCAAAACCTTAGCAAGTTACATTCAACATTCTAACCTTACCCTTCTAAACGATATGTCGCCAACTCACTACTCAACCCACAACACACTCACCCATATAGACCTATCCCTCTGGTCTTCCCAACTGACACCTTACACTCAATGGGAAATATCTGACAAACTTTGCGGAAGCGATCACTTTCCAATTTTTCTCTCTCTCTTTCCCACCTCTACACCAAATCACATTGTCAAACCTACATTTAACTTAAAATCAGCCGACTGGACCCTTTTCCAAGAATTACTGAATCAATCAAACTCCACTTCCCAACCAATCAATAATACCAACAGAGAAGCGGCACTAATTAAGAAAACTCTAATCCGTAGCGCACATTTTTTCATACCCCAAAACACCACGTACGCAATGACCCGCACAGTTCCCTGGTGGAACAAAGAGCTATCATCTCTGAAAAAAATTAAAAACAATTACTGGTCATTACTGAAAAGACACATGAATACTGTTAATATGATACAATTTAAAAAAGCTAACGCTAAATACAGAAGGGCAATTAAAATTGCCAAAAGACAATCTATTACTGACTTCACTTCAGATATATCTCCTAACTCCAACTCATCCAAAATATGGTCCAACATCAAAAGATTTTGTGCTCTTTACCCCACAAAAAATATCCACAGTATCCTCGACTCCGATACCAATACACTCACAACAGACCCAAATATCATAGTCAACTGCTTTGCGGACCAGTGGTCCAAAGAGGCTGATGATTCCAACTTCTCTCCTCTATTTCGGCTCAACAAGCACAATGCTATTACACTTTCTTCTAACTACACTCCGACCAAAACAGCTAACGAAATAGAAAAAGATATTTCCTTTGTGGAATTCCTATCATCACTATACTCACTTAAAGGGACCACACCAGGTCCTGACCGCATCTCATACTCCATGATCCAAAACTCACCCCATGTCTTTAAAATCCGTATCCGTATCAAACACTTCAATAACATCCTCAATAACTATATCCCCCAATCCTATAAAACTAGCCTAGTCATACCTATACTCAAACCTAATAAGATCAAAACTGAAATCAAATCATACAGACCAATATCATTAACCCCTTGCCTTGCTAAGGTCTTGGACAAAATAATTTCCAAAAGGTTGTGGTGGTTCGTTTCAACAAACAAACTCATTCACAACAACCAGTATGGTTCTAAGAGAGGCAAATCTGTTCTAGATAATATACTTTATATAGATCTCCTAGCAACACGAGCTATCTCATCCAAGCGTCACTTGTCCATAATTTCTCTTGACTTCTCCAAGGCCTTCGACAAGATTGGCATACACACCATTGTAAACCAACTACAAGAATGGAAATTAGGGCCCAAAATAATCGCCTATGTTAAAAATTTTATGTTAAACACGAAAATTATTGTAAAAACAGGTAAAACTCTATCCAATAGCTTTCCCCTTAATAATGGCATACCACAAGGTTCACCTATTTCTGTAATCCTCTTCCTCATATCCTACAACGCCCTTACAAAAACTTTAGCACTCCACAAGGAAATAAAATTTTGCGCATATGCAGATGATTTCCACCTCCTACTCGATCTTATAAGGCAAAAAAGTCCCCAGACAAACCTATCTCAAATATTTCATAGTATCCAAGACTGGTGCAACTACTCAGGTGCCGTTCTTTCTACAGATAAAACAAATCATCTTCATATCTGCCGCAAATTAAACTGCTACCACAATATACGCATCGACAACCTTATCATCCCGTCTGTAAACTCTTTGAAAATTTTAGGCCTTACTCTTAACAGCAAATATAGATGGAACACTCACATCGCTAACTTAGCAGTTGAACTAACAAAACCACTTAATATTATCAAGCACCTCTCCAGCCAGAAATACAACTGTAACATCTCAACTCTAATTCAAGTAGTGAAAGCTATCCTTATTTCAAAAATAGACTACTGTCTCCCAATTTTTGGACACTCCCCTAAATTGTATCTTAACAAACTTAAATCTATTCAAAACGCAGCAATTAGAACCGCTCTAGGTGCTTTTCGGACCACACCCATTTTCAACATGATCTTAGAATCTAATATTTACTCAATAGAAAATAGATGTAACTTCCTGACAGGCAAACTTTCTAAAATACTAATCCTATCCTCCAACATAGCTCTATACAACCTTATTACAACTCCAAAAATAAAACCAAAATACCTAAGCACAGTGGACAGATCGATAAATATCTGCAAACAACTTGATCTTCCATTCTCTCCCATCAAAACCATCAACAGCAAAAAATACAACTTGCAAAACATTTATGACTCGATAAATTTATCTCTTACTGCTTTTAATAAAAACAACACTCCTTCACTAGTCTTCCAACAACACTTCCTTTCCCTCAAAAACGAACATTCTAAATACAACTTTATATACACTGACGGCTCCAAATCATCCGAAATTATAGGCTTTGGCATCTCTACTGAAACAAACCCAATGACATCAGGTCTCCTACCCCACTATTCAACAGTATTTGCAGCTGCAATCATTGCAATCCATGAAGCTATAAACATTTGTATACGTAAGCCAGGTAGACATGCTATTTGTTCTGACTCACTTTCTGCTTTATCCGCTATAGCCAATTTTAATAACCACAACTACTACGCCTCAACAATAAGATCCCTACTTAATACAAAATTCCCCAAAATAAAACTCATCTGGGTTCCCAGCCACACCAACATTATAGGCAATGAAAAGGCAGATTCAACAGCAAAGCTCGCTACTAAGTTACCACTTATATACACACCCAACTACAACATAAGCGACATTTTTAATACTCTCAAAAAACACATAAATCTTGAACACATCGTCATGCTACAACACACCTCCAGCTGGTATAAGCTAATACACTCTCCAAATATCACTTCCACCACACTTTATAATTCCCCAACTTTTAAACTTTTATCTAGACTTGATCAGATAAAGTTTACTAGAATCCGACTTGGTCACACAAACCTAACAAACATGCACCTCATCGATAAAAACCTAAATAACATCTGTCCCTTATGTAATAACGCTCCTAATAACATTTACCACACTATCACATCCTGCTCCTCATTGCACCACCTCAGATCCTCCACATTCGCTAATATAGACCCCATCTCAATCATTTCCGATCCGTCGTCTAACATTAATCTTATTCTTAACTTCTTAATAAAAGCAAATCTGTACAGTAAACTTTAACCATAAACTTAAGCACTTATTTAGTCACTATTATTATTATTATCATCATTGTTATTTACATATATATCTTTATTAGCTGCAGGCCCTGGCAGCCATGGTTATTTTTCTGTTAACTTCTAGTTTTAACTTTAGGTTAGCATTATATAAATAAATAAATAAATTTTTCAGCCCTAATGAATTTTACAAAAGTTGTCAAATATTTTCACCATAATTCTGACATGATCATAGCATCGGGACTTGTAAATTTAGTCTTGCTTATTATCTCAGATATCACTAACAACAGATAAATAAGTATATTGGTGGCTTAGCAGCAACATTCTTTGTGTCGATGACATCGTTAGGATTTACTTCCATTTTGTTGTGTTCGCTTTGTATTGTCACCAAGCATTGACTGCCCCACCCCCTTCCATCTCTTCACTCCTCTTCCTCCTCCATTACTTTTATCTTAAGCTTTATAAGAAACATTTTTGTATATTTTTGGGTACAATCTAAATATACTTATCTATTCTTAACATAAATTTAAGACAATGCAAAGGCAAATAAGTTTTTTTCTATCATAACACTAGAGAACTCTACGAAGAGGCAGTGGGTAGACAAAATGTAAACAAATTGTCTCTTAAATGTCCAATCTTCTTAATGGCAAACCGGGTTTTACTGGATATCTAACGGGAATTTCTAAAAATAGCATTGAATGCTTTAACACGTGTTCATTTTCGCAATGCAGCTGCGCTTAGTAAGCTTTTCATCAAAACAAAATCGCACTTCAAAGTGGTCAAACGTTTGCTAGAGTGTTCCGAATTAAATTATTTAGAATGCATTTTGAAGTTGAAGGTATCTACTTTAAATCCAGATGACTTGCTTGTCAAATTTTTCTTGTGAAATTAATTAATAATAACTAATTTTTATGTATTTTGTGAACGTCTTTTTTGTGTTCAGTTGAAGTTTTAGATCCCACACAATTCCACAATTGGTTTTTATGTCACTGTATTATATATAATAATATGTTAAAATTAGCTGCAGAAATTTGCAGATGTGCGTGAAATCGGAAATATACTAACGCCATCTTACGTTTTTTAAGGTCAGTTTTGCCCTACAAAGTGCTGTTGTGCTGTTGCTCTGTCTTCGCCTTTAGTGGTTGTGTATAACTTTGCAAAACTATTTATTTATTAATTAATAATTTTAATTTGGTTTGTTTTTTCCCTTTGCATTTGATTTTGGCAGGCGCTTCTTATAAGTGTGTGTTTGCACGCCTATATATTTTTAATCTATGATGCACAGAAAATGGAACCAACGCCGAAAAATGTAAAAAATTCATTGAAGTTGTACAAGGGAGCATTGAAAACAACGGCTACATTCCCGAGTTGAGCAAACTGTCGAAACATATTGGGTACATCTGTAAAAGAATTGTTACTTTTTGGGAAAATTACAAACGCAAGAAATCTTCAGTTATTCAATATCAATCTGATTGGCTGAATACAAAGAAAACAATTTTATTAAGCTGTGCCCATAAGGTGACTCAACCAACACCATCGTTGGCTGATCGTGGACGGCCGAAAAACGATTTTATAGAGTCTTCTAAAAGATAAAACGACGAAGAATTGCTGAGCTGTCAAAAACCGACGAATCTATTGCTTCTGCCTTACGCCCATGCAACTCATCACATCCAATGCTTACCGAAGTTAATGTCGACGAAGTCTTGTCACTTCTCGTTGAGACAAATATGAGTAAACATCAGTTTTTGCTTATTCGTAGTTTTATTACCAAGCTCCGAAAAACTTCTGACAGCCAAAGCATCAAGTTATCCAGAAAAAATCAGTGTCCGTGTATCACAAGCTGAAGTTGAGCTGCAGAGCTTGTTAGATCACACGGTGTCACGAATTTTAAAACTTCAAAGTGATGTTCTTGACTGCATTGGCGATGATATAAATAGTTTTTAACTTAATTTTAATTGGAAAGTGGGGATTTGACGGCAGTACTGGACATTCCGAATATCAACAGAAAAGATTGAATAATAACATAGACGATTCTAGTTTGTTGAATTCGTAATACGAAATTGTCTGCTGAAATTATTGGACTGGATGAAAATGTTTTAATCAGGTGTTCAACATTACTGCAATGCATGGTATCTGGCTATAAAATTAATGATGAAAAATTTGAGAATTATGCACTTGACACCGCAAAAGAACTAATTAAACTGTACCCATGGTACTACCTTCCACCATCTGTACACAAAGTTGTAGTTCATGGTCCTGAAGTATTGTAATAGGTTATACGCTTGTTTCGATAGGAGCTTCTGAAGAAGGCTGCAGAATCTGAAAACAAGGATATTAAAAAATTTCGAGAGCAGCACACAAGAAAAATTTCACGTATTGCTACAAATACAGATTTGTTAAATAGATTGCTCTTAAGCTAGACCCCTTTATTACTGGGCAAAGAAAACTGCCTTGTACCCAAAAGACAAAATTTTTAAGTAGTGTATTCCATTTGTAATTAGATGATTAAAATGAATAATGTCAGAATTTATGATTGTTTTTATTAACTTATAGCTGTAAAGAATTTTTGTTTACTTAATTTTTCGTTAATTGTTTTTAATTTTTATATTTTTGATGATATGTTTAAGTAAAATCACGCCCATTTTTTCTTAAAATGTCACTGTAATGTAGATATAAAAAAAAAAACCAAAAAAAAATCAAATTGAAATATTGAAATCAAATATTGAAGTTGAATCAATTATCTTGGAAAATAACAAAGTTATTTAAATTTGTCTCAATCGTTTCTATGGGAGCTATACGATATAGTGGCCAATTTTTTCATTATATATTTTAAATATTTTTCTAGATTTTTGGTAAAAACTATTTATGATCGCGGCTCCTTACAAGCCCAACCACTGTGCACCGCAGTTTAATTAAGACCAATTAATGTACATGTCACGAAATAACTTTTTGCAGAAATAAGGACCCTCCCTTCATTCTGACATATTTTCTACTTTTCCTAATTGAAACATTATTTATATTGTATCACAAACAAAAAAAAAAAAAAACGGACTGCATAATATATCTATCTACACTACATGAATGTATGTAAAGAAGTAGGGCAACGGGCCGACGCAGTGTAAAGAAGTGTGGCAATATTCTGCCGTGATCGTCACCGCGGTCTAAGAGGCTTGCGTCAGGAGAACAAAGAGCAGTAGTGAAACGGACAGTTGGAGGAGCGAGCTGTTGAAGTTATAAACAACATTTATATTTGCATTTATTATGTATAGGGTATGTAGTAAGAACAATAAAAATACAAAAACAAGTAAAAAGAAGTTTAACTTCGCCTATGCCGAAGTTGATATACTCTTCACGCACCCCCTAGAAAATAGGGTTTTGAAATCTACACAGTTGTTGAATATGGGTCAAACACTTGTACTGTTCAAATTTCAGTTCGACTAACATAAAAAACAAAAACAGAAAGTAGCTCTAGGGTCTTGAAATTTACGCATTTAATGGACATTGAATTTATAGTACATATCTAAATTTTAGTTCAATAGGGTACAAAATAAAATTTTCTAATAAGAACCTGAATGTGGTGGTGGTTTGTATGGGAGTTACCCACCTAGGGGTGCGATACGGCTGGTTCCGATAAATGTACTGCGCGTAGTCTCGAAACTTGTAGTGTCCAAGTTTCAATTGATAGGACAAAAACAAAAAAGTTTTTCTAATAAGAACATGACTTTTAATGGTGGTTTGCATGGGAGGTGATGTCTCCTTCTGCCTGTTGCAAACTTCATGACAAACATAATACTATTCACTGCGTGAAGAGTGTAATAATAAACTACATTACATGTGTAAATTTAACAATGGTAATATTTAAACTGACCTTCACAGCTTCCTCATTGGGTGATGGTGCCGTTACGGTCAAGTAGTAAACATTATTTCCCGCCAATGTACGGCATAACAGTCTTAATTTACAAAATTTCGATTTGATTGGATTCCTTTGTATCTCCATCAAGTAATCCTTTTACAGAAAATGTTAGAACAGTAGTCATAGTAGAGAGTATAACAAAAGTTAGTTATATTTGTTTTTTTTTTTGTTTCTCAATATGTCTTAATATATTACCTGCAAATCACTGTATGTGTATGGATAACTATGAGCGAAAAAAATTGTATCATCATCATGGGAAAATTGGATAGTAAATGTCAGTGTATATGATGAGCTATCGTCTTCATCTTCATTACTTGTAGTTCCCCTTAATAAATACAATTATTTCAATATCATGATTTCCAATCAAAGTGTATTTTATTCACATACTCTTCATCATTTCGATAATATGCTATATTATCGCCACAACGTCGCCATCCTTCCTGTTTATCTTTGGCATTTTTTGTTGAGTACATAACTGGACGCATACCATCATTATATAGACTATCCGACTTTACCAAATTAACAATGGAGAATCTAAAAAAAACAGAATATTAATTTTGTTTTACAATTGCAAAGCGTTAGATTAGAGTCTGGCCTTGTTCGCCTTATAACAATAACATTTACAAAAAAAAAAAAATAGCCGAAAATCGAAATTTGCCTTTAGCGCAATCAGTGCGTGTTATCAAATCATCTGCTTTAATGGTAATGCAGTGCTTAAAATATTGAATACTGAACTTTAAAAAAGGATTTTTTCAAGAAAAAATTATAAATAGAAGAAATCTATATCTTCTATTCATCCATACAAATGAAAATTCATAATAATATTCTTTAATTGATATAAAATTGTCCGTCGGAGGAATAAACACTACTTTGAGTTAAACCCTATACAATTACAAAAGATAATATATTAAATAGAAATAAGAATTAATAATATTCATTTAAAATCAGTTGCCTACAACCTAAAGCACCAGTGATAAACAAAGTCAAATTTTTCCATCCACCATAACCGTCCGTTGTCGACAACTTCTTCTTTATTGAAGTAATATGTTTCAAAATACCTGAAACGAATTTTTTTTAGAACAGGACAATTTCCAAAAAAGTGATTGATACCACTTGTTGCTTTAAAAATCCACATAATTACGCATGTATTTAAATTGTTATTTAAATATTGGGACTATGCATTAATTTTAAAGGTTGCACACAGATGGCGTTATTTACAACAGTATCGCATCTGGCAATACTGTAACTATATTCATGTCAAAGCCTCATCATTAGGCTTTGTTTACCAGTATCTGTCATTTCGCTGAAGTGTACACAACATAGTTTTTTTGTGCTCCGAGTATGTCAACTTTCGTGCCGTCAAAACGCAATTTGCGGGAAGCCTTGCTTTTTTGCTTCAATTTGAAGAAAAATACCACCCAAGCCCATCAATTGCTGTTGGATGCCTACCCGAACCATACTCCATCGATTTCAACCTGTGAGTACTGGTTTCGACGCTTCAAAAGTGGTGTTTTTGATACCGAGGACAAGGAGCGACCTGACCAGCCCAAAAGGTTCGAAGACGCAGAATTGGAGGCATTGCTGGACCAAGACCCGTGCCAAACGCAAGAAGAGCTCGCCGAAACGTTGGACGTTGACCAAGCAACCATTTCCAGACGTCTCAAAGCGATGGGAATGATCCAAAAGCAAGGTAATTGGGTGCCATACGAGTTGAAGCCGAGAGACGTCGAACGCCGATTTTTCACGTGCGAATTGCTGCTTGAACGACTTGGCCGGAAGGGTTTTTTGCATCGTATTGTGACTGGCGACGAAAAGTGGATCCATTACGATAACCCAAAGCGTAAAAAAACATATGTCAAGCCCGGCCAACCGGCGCCATCGACGTCCAAGCCGAATATTCATGGTTCGAAGCTCATGCTCTGTATTTGGTGGGATCAGAAGGGTGTGGTGTACTATGAGCTGCTCCAACCCAACGAAACCATCTCTGGGGAAGTCTACCGACGTCAATTGATGCGTTTGAGCCGAGCATTGCTTGAAAAACGGCCGGAAACGGTCGAAAGACACGACAAGGTTATTTTGCAGCATGACAACGCTCGGCCGCATGTTGCACAGGTCGTCAAAACATACCTTGGAACGCTCAACTGGGATGTGCTACCCCACCCGCCGTACAGCCCAGACATTGCTCCTTCGGATTACCACTTGTTCCGGGAGATGCAGCGTAAGCTGGCTGGACACCGCTTCTCTTCATATGAAGAGACCAAAAAATGGATCGATTCATTCATAGCCGCCCAGAAGCCGGAATTTTGGAGAAACGGAATCCGGAAATTGAAAGAAAAATGGGAAAAGGTTGTGGCTAGCGACGGACAGTACTTTGAATGATGTATCAATCCATTTTGAAATCGAAATAAAGCCCCATTTTTGGTGAAAAAACCTTTAAAATTAATGCATAGTCCCAATAATTTTTTCCAAAATCTAGATTCGTTAAACTTGCTCTGTTCCACATTTTTTCCCTATTTACATTTTTTTCGTTTTTTATTACCAATCCTTGAGTTTGTATTGAGCATCATAAAAAATAATTCTAAAAAGATCTTGCACTTTACCAAACCAGAATACCTGCCGGTCTATTACTTTCTTAGGTAATTTGTATGGTAGCCTATCTTCAGCATATTCATATAATAAATATAGTTTATATTTACATAAATATGACAAAAACAAATCCCATTTGAAATACCTGTTTCCAAGTACTATATGCAGTACGACGGTGGTTTACTGGGTAGATGCAAAAGTCTTTTTGAAAACTGAAGCTGCAACTTATCTGCCCCCTCAAACAAAGGAAATCCCCATCCTTGAACAGCAAAGCTTTGCACGGTCCTAGTGACCACTAAAAATAGCTTCCATTTTGCTGTTAGACTTATTTGGCTTTTGGACAAAAACGTTCTTCAAGTTGCATTGATGCTATTCTTGATCAGTCTGTTCCTATTTTCTAAGTGCGGTTGAAACTTAATTGCGGTGTTAATATTACCCCTAGATAATTATATTCCGACATAATATTAAAATTCTGGCCTCTAAACTTCCACATCTCATTCTTCGCCAATCTACCCCGCGCCTAAATACTATTATTGCTGCCTTCGCTAAGTTTACTTCCATGTTCCAAGTGTCGGAGTACAAATTAGTTCGGTCCGTTTTCAAAAGATGGCTCCACCTGCAAGTTGTGGCCGAGGCATGACAAGGTGATTTTACAACATGACAACGCTCGGCCCCACGTAGCTGTAGCGGTCAAAAATTACCTGGAAACGACAACCAACCCCACCCGCCGTATTCTCCAGACCTTGCTCCTTCCGACTACTGGCTTTTTCGACGGATGCAAAACGATTTGGGGTGTCACCGGTTCGGGTCTTTTGAAGAAATCGAAAAATGGCTCAATGATTGGATCGAGACCAGAGAGGACTCATTTTTTAGAGATGATATTCGAAAATTACCAGAGAGATGGAGAAAAGTAGTCGCTTTCGGCGGACATCATTTGAATGATGTATTTTTTACTTTTTCAATTAAAAAAAAAAAACACTTTTGAACACAAAAAAAAGGACCGAATTAATTTGTACTCCCAATAATTCTAGGCATCTTATCATTCTTTGCAAGACACATATACTGTCTGATAATATAACTATGTCATCTGCATATAAAAGAAGCCAAATATTCAATTCTGCAATATATAATCCATCTCCCAATCAATCATGCAAATCGTTTAAATATAGTGAGGAAAGCAACGGGGACATTACACATCATTGTTTTACAACTGATGATGTATACAATTTTTCCAATATATACAATATATATAGCTGGTTTTTGCATAAACTTGCTCGATAAATTTTAACATTTTTGTTCAAGTCCCCATTTTGTATAAAAGTAGCTGTATTGAAACCTTCTCAAAAGTTGCTTAAAAATCTACGAAAAAGGCATACACTTTTTTCTTTTCTCGAAATTTAAGGTGAACTAAATATGACAAATTATATATTTATATTATCAACTGTTGAATTTTTTTTTTGTAAAACTAGCTTGAAATTCCGTTATACTGTTGTTTAAAGGATTTTCCTCTATTATCTCCTTTCTTGTCTCAAAAGCTTTATCCATTTGCGCAAACTTGCCTAATCTTGTGTAAGTTTTTGCAGAGTGTGCAAATAGTTCTTTTAACGCCTTTTTCCATTCCTGCTGTATGTTTTATCAAAATTTTAACAAAACTGTTACAATTTGAAATTTACTAATATCATCATCAACCTCAGAGTACCATTTGTTAGGATTTAAATAAGAAAAAAATCAGTTAGATTCATTCGTAAGTTGCATAACTAACAACAAATTTTGCAATAAGCCTGCTAGAAAACGATATGGATGTTTGGCGCCTGAAAAGGTTTCATGTATTGGATCTTCCACATAGAGAAAAGATTAGATTTTAAAAAATTTGTCTAGTTTTGCATTTGTTGATTGTCTACGCAGATAGCAAATAAAATTATTACAAAAAAAATTATTAAGTTTATTTATAAACGGGAAATAACGGCTGATTTTTTTTAGAGGTATGAAAGTTTAAATTGAAATAAAACAGATTAATTGTTTAATTGCCATGAATTCGAAAATGATTTCGATCATTTGTTGCAGGAATGGAGGCCGTATATCAGTGATAACGTGACGAATGTTGTCTTCCAAGACGTCAATTGTCTGTGGCTTATCGTCGTAGACCAGAGACTTCACATGTTCCTAGAAAAAATAGTCCAGCAGTGTTAAATAGCATGAACATGGAGGCTAATTCAACGGTCCATTAATAGAAATTAATCGTTCACCAAACGTTTCTTTCAAAAAATCAATTGTGACACACAGTCTTGTGGTACAAAAAAGTCAGTAAAAAAAAGTCAGTGACCCTGTAGCGTTCACCATTAACTGTGACGTTCCAGCCGGCATCATATTTGAAAAAATATGGACCAGTGATTACACCGGCCCATAAAGCACACCAAACGGTGACTTTTCCGGGATGAATCGACAATGGCATTGAGGATTAACTCTAAATACGGGGCCGTTTTGCTCATTGACGTATCCATGCAACCAAAAATGAGCTTTATCACTGAACAAAATTTTCTTGTGAAATTCGGGATCAACAGCAAATTTGTTAAGCCCATTCTCCACATTTACGGCGTCGCAGGTGGTCGTGCGGATTCAATACAGCAGCAATAGATTCTTCGGAATGCACTGTCCGACACCTCTGAGGATGCGTGTTGCCCTGTAAAGTAAAAGTGATGCACAAACGATTCATAGTTGCTCCAATTAATTGCTCTGATGGACGATTATACCGACTACAAAGGTACAAAGAGTGTAATGTGTTTCTCGAACAGAACCATGGTTTTCGTAAAAAATCTGCACAATTTGCACGCGTTGTTTAGGAGTCAATCTAGTCATGATAACATGGCAAGCCAAATTAAACACAAAACAAGTGATAGTTGTGAAGTTCTACACCTCTAAAAAAAACACCAGTTACATACATAAATAAAAATAAATATTGGTAACAAAATATATAAACCAAAATACGCATTTCTTAATTTTTGGTAATGCCAAAGTCCGTAAAAACCCAAATTTGATAGATCCCATATAATATTACTTCCATCACTTCTGATGAAAATTAGTTTGATGAACAGTTTATTACAGTTCTTAAGATCGAAATACGTTCAGAAGAGGCCATGTTAACGGGACCACCTGATATTAGAAAACTCATAATGGATGCGCTCTTTGAAAATTAAATTACAATTGAAGGGATTACGGTAATGGTAACACATTGATTGCTTGCAAAAAAAATCTGAGCGATTTCTGTAAGTAACAAGGTATACAACTACATTAGGGTTCAAAAGAAATGTAACACAGTATTAAAGCCGTCAATAGGATGTTCTACGATTTGTAGAGGTTAAAAAAAAGATCATGAGAGAAAAACGCAACTTTTTTTTTACGTTTACATACATTTAAAAATAAACCTGCATTTTTTTGTTCATAAATGTTTATATTTTTTTTTTATCGCATTCTATTTAAAAATCAGTTTTAAGTAATTTTTTCACTTTTCACTTGAATAAAAACTAGAAAGAACGTTATCTTCGACAACGCCGAAGATGAAATACTCTTCACGCAGTGAATGTTTCATTGTAGTATTTAAGCTTTATTCGCAACGATATTTTTACCGAAAAATATTTAATACAAGCAGGTTGTCGTTTTCTAATGAGAACATGAATTCAAATGGGTGGTTTGTATGGGAGGTGTACATCCCCCTCCTGCTCCTATCTTGGAAACTGATTGTGTCCAAGTTCCAGTTCGATAGGACAAAAAACAAAAAAGTTTTTCTAATAAGAGCATGAATTCACTCCAGTGAAGAGTATAAAAACTAGAGTTCTTTACAGGTACATAAGTTAATTTCTCAGCGCTGTTCTGCTATCTTACCTATACATCATATTCTTCCTAGTACGACGTACTCTGAAGTAAAACCATTGTTTTGAACGACTTGTATATAGATCCGGACGTAGAAAGAGTTCATAATAAGTTGGTGTTATCTGCACAGCCTTTGCCAGATTTCCAGATTCGAAACGTGATTCGAATTCGAGACCCTCGTAGCTTTCGTTAGTGCATGGATGGCAGTTGGTTATAAATTTAGCGCCCCCAACAGCAGAGCGACTGAACTGTGATCGAATAAATGATTTATCATCATCATCAATTTGATTATCAGCAATGTCTTTTAAAATTTCTTGAATGTTAAATTTTTTGCTGTTATTTTTTGTATTAGATGAGTTAGTAGTGCGATTATCATCAATGAAATTTAGAAAATCATGACCTGGACTAAAAACATGTTCAGAAAGTATGTCAGTCAAGTTGGTCAAATTTGTTGTCGTTGAAGTTATTAGCGTTGGTGTCGCCATATCACCCATTGGTGACGAAAATTGTGGATTTCTTGGTCTATCCCTAGCAGCTTTAGCAGCTGCTACAGCAGCAACTTTAACCACTTCGGTAACATTTGCAATTGGTTGAATTTCTGCCGTTGTTACAGCGACACCATTATTAACACCATCAAATAGTTGCATTGATATATTACTATTTGTGGGTAATTGATTTTGTGGTTTTACAAATGTACCAATACCGCCACCAGTTAACCGAGCTCGAATTGACTTCTTTTCTCTAGTTAAATCGTCATCGCCATTGATGGTAATATCATTGTCAGAATCATCATCGTTATCACCGTGTATGTCATTAAAACCATGGCACTGATTAGTCTTTTTTTTTGTCTGCGTCTTTGATGTTTTACAATTTTTAGTATTATTTATATTCGTATATTTTGCACGTCTTGTATTTTCATCATCATATTGAAAACCATTTTTCAAGCGATGAAATTTGTTTTTAGTAAATCTTATAGTACATTTGGATGATGATATTGATTTCTCTGTTACCCTTTGTGATGCTGATGTGCCACTGCCACCACTACCACCATTTGAATTGCATTCAAACTTTTGATATATTACTTTTGACATATCTTTACCAAATTGACTGAGAATATAATTTGGGGATGATCCATTATATTCAGGCGTTTTATTTGTCCATATGTTTTCGATACCATCATCGTCGCCAACATCATTTTTATCCCGAATATTTTTAATTTTCTCACTATTATGATCATTTCCGGCTATTAGTCTTTGTTGTCTTTTTTTTGTATTAATTATTTCTTTAATAATTGTTTTATCTGTGATATTTATATTATGGTCAATGAAAATATCATCGTAATCATCATCTTCTTCGTCCTCTTCATCATCTTCATTTGAGTTACTTGTCGATCGTGTATTCAAAGTTGTAAGCATTTTTGTGACAGACGTTGTCTTTAATTTTCCATGTTTTGATGGTAGTGGCATAGTACGGCTTGGTAGTGTCGATTCACCATGTGAATTACACGAATCATCTGAATCACTTAAATCTTCACGTCTACTATTTAGTGATACTTTGCTTTGTCCATCCTTTTAAAAAAAAAATAAGAAGAGATAGAATAATTGTTAAATATAAAAGTGAGATGAACTTTTACAACCATGGTTTTCGTTATTAAAGACGTTGTATTTTTTAGTTTTTTCCACTTCATTATAAAATTTAATTTAACTTAAGCGAAATGAATCAAAGTTTTTCTTGTATTTGTATTTGTTTTCGTTATGGAGATATCTTGGTATTATAAATAATACTGTTTAATTTATAATGTAAGCTGTTAAGGCATCTGTTTAGTTTATCAGATTTTGTCGCTTTTTTGTTAGAAAACTTGCTTTACATATAATATTTGTTGTTTTTGATTTTATTCTAATTGTTAAGCATCTTGACTACACATTTTTAAAATAATATATTTATATAATTATTTATTTATCCAATACAAACCACCCATTTAAATTTAGGAACTATGGAACTAAAATTTAGATACTATAAGTACAATGTCCATGAAATGAGTAAATTTCAAGACCCTAGAATTACTGGATCGTAAAGCTCCCATAAAAATATTTCGGTTTCAGTGTTGGAATGCTCTACGAGGGTCAAGCAACAAGTACTTAGTCTCAACGTCCGATGGCGCTGCTATTACAAAAATGTGTTACCATCGTGCAGTACATTCTATTAGTAGCCTACTTTCAAAGTTTCAGTCAATTTCCTTCATTAGTTTTGTTTTCATAGCCTTTGGAAGCGAGCGTGTCGGTCAGTTTTACAAAAATGGAACAAGAGCAATATCGTTTCTGGTGTGTTTGGCGCTGTTTAAGCCCAGTTTTTATGAATGAATCATTTGTGAGTGGTTTGAGCCTCTCTTCTTTAAAATAAGCTCAAAAATTCTTTCTGGCATTGAGTCAAGCGATATTGAGGGCCAGGCTCGTTGAGGCCAATAAGTTCAATTTTTGTTGAAGACTGCTTTCCAGATTCATAAACTTTTCAAACTGTCACCCCCAAATGTTTTCTATTATGCTAAGGTCCGGTGAGTATGGTGGCCAGTTCAAAATTGCGACATTTTGTATCTCGATTCACGATTTAATCAGACGGGCAGTGTGTATGGGTGCGTTATCATATTGGAAAATCCATGGCAAAGGTCCAAAAAGGTTTTCAAATGACGGAACAGCCTTTTAAAACGTCTTGCTAAGATTTAGCGTTCACTTTTGGGTATAGCTCCACAAATCATAACTTCGCCGACTCTGCTGTGAAAACGGTCCAACTGATGAGTGTCCTTTCTCATATCATGAAAATAATAATTATAGCCATCAGGTCCCCCTAAATTAAATTTTTTCATCAAAAAGCAACAGCTTATGCCATTCATTTTTCCAACCCATATTTAGTCGGTGTTGAGTGGTGGTTTTTTTTTTTTTTTTTTTTGCAGTTTTAGACCTTGGATGTGTTTAGCATTCGAAATATTTTCTTTATTGTGAATAAAATAATGAACCCCTTTTCAACTTCTATCGATTTTTTCCGCTAGTTCAGCGATACTTAAGGCTTTTCCACGATACATTATTATTGAAATTACCGAGATTTTTTTTTTTTTTTCGAGGAAGCTGCGGAAATAATCCGTAGTGAGCAAAAAAAAAAAACAAAGTTTTTTAAACAGGAATTAAAGAAATTAGCAAAAATCATAAAACGGTACATCTCCAGTGCACTATTTTTGCCTCTTTGAAATCCAAATGGAGACAAAACAGAAAATAAAACCGTTACCTATATTTGTGTCAAAGTTATGGATAGATAAAAACCATTTTTTTCAAGTGAACCGCAGTGTATATTCGGTACTCACTTTTAAAAGGAATGTAGAATGCAATAAATATAGATACTATGGTATGGTATGCACTGAAGGGAAATAATGCGAATGGGTTCGTGAGTCTCTATTATACATATACATATGAATATTTACACAGAAAAGCAAAATACCCTTTACCAAATTCAGAACTATGTGTAGAAAAAATTTTGCCTATATGTATGCGTTGCAATAAATTATTTTAATATGTATTTATTTAGTGTAATGTTTCAGTGTATGGTATGGAAATATAAGTGCATTATGATACATTGTGATTGCGATACTTACGTAATTAACAGCACTTATGGGACTGTAATTGAAGACAACTATGCCATTTTCTTCACCAACGGGACGTGGTTTCAGCTCATTTCCTGTTGGATGATTAAGAGGTTCTGGATGAGGTGGCACATACGGAATGTGTGTGACGCGTTCATCAATGACCTAAAATTATTTATTAAGTATAAATATACTACTTATCAATATATATAAAAATTAATTGCTTTGTATTATTGGTAAATGGCTCAACTGATTTGAATATTTTTTTTTTTTGTGTTTTCTCCGCCTCAATATTGCGGTGGTTTAGGAAAAATTTAGAAAACCACAAAAGGAACAGCCACAAAATTGAAAAAAATAGGAATTTGCCATTAGCGATACATCAATGCATGGCGCAACATCTGTAGGCTATCAGTTACCTATATAGTAGTCAAGCTTTAAATCTGCTTTAATGATGATGCAATCTGCTACTTATGCTTGGTCAACATAAATAGCTTAAAAACGGCACTTGCATGTGTCAAGAATATTTCCAAATAATTTAGTTTTAAAACCGAATTGAGTACTCTAAAAGAGTGTTTTATGTTTTATTATCTAGTTTATTTTACCAGAAATCTCATTGATTGTTTTGAAATCTCTGTCTTTTATAAATGCGGTTTCTTTAATGTCTCCCTCATTTGAAGTTATATAAAAAAAAACATGTAAAAAGAAGTTTAACTTGGCCTATGCCGTAGTTGATATACTCTTCACGCACCCCCTAGAAAACATTTTGGCCTACACTCTGTGATAGAGCGTTCAGAAATTTTTTTTTATTGATTGACTTACGTATGTTTAGGGTATAGTCAGTACACATTTCAACACTGAAAACGAAATATTTGTATGGGAGCTTTACGATCCAGTAATCCTAGGGTGCGATCGGCTGGTTCCGACAAATGTACTGCGCCTATTCTGGAAGCTTATAGTATCCAAGTTTCAATTCGATAAGACAAAAAACAGAAAAGTTTTTCTAATAAGAATATGAAGGGACTTTTAATTATCTTATTGGTGAAAGTTGGCACGTTTGCAATTTGTGTACATGCTGTAAAGTCAAATTCTTACATATGGTGTATCTGCGGCAGATATCTGTCTGATGATTTTTGTTTGCCTTCTTTCGCGTATTTTTGCTTTTGTTGAGTGAGGGATGTGAGTGGGAATGAGAAATGTCAAAATAATTGTTTCGCGAGTGTAAGCACAAGCAAAAGACACCAAAGAAGAATCAAGGATAAGTGACGCAACAAAATCACAACGTGCAAACAACTGTTCATTCGAACATCAATGTTCGATAAATGAATTCGCCCATTCTGCTAGCACGCATACTGATTATTTTTTTTTTTTTTTTTGTGTTTCTGAAACCATTCCAACTCAAAAACTACGGCGGTTTCTGGCACAAAAGAAATGAATAGAAGAAATTTGTATCTTCTATTAATTTATACAAATGGAAAATAATTATGAAAATGCTGGTTATCGCACCTCTTGAGAATGGTTCAACCGATTTGACCGATTTTTTTTTTTGTTGTGTTCGTAATAGTTCTAATTAGAAGAATGTGGAAAACAGGTTTTGGAAAACCCACCAGAAAAGTCGGAATGGGTGGATCAAATTTAGCATATACCTTAAGACAATAAAGTACCCGGAATTTGTCATTTAAATTGCCCGCTTTAAGTATTTTTTTGGTTGTTTTTTTCTTTATGTTGGTAGGACTGTCTTTAATTACTATGCCAAAAATGAGAGCGATCTGTAAACCAGTTTGTTTATAGCAGCTGGTTTAATCAGTTCACCTCAGTAGTTCTTAACGAACTTTACAATGGAAAAAAATATTGAACAAAGAGTTTGTCTCAAATTTTGTATTTTTAGCAAAATTTCGTGTGCCGATAACCTAAGAAATTCAAATCAATCAAGTCGTCTTTGTCAAACGTCTCTGATTTTTTCCAAAAGTGCATTAAATTCTGCGCAATAAACTAGTGTGTTTTGAATGAAAAATAACACCGTTTGAAGATGGCGTATTAATTATGGAGAGGACTGTAATTATGGCACCTGCCTGCAACTGTCAAGATAAGCGGTATATTTCTTACGGCACTTTTTATGTATTTACCATGTTATTCGCTTTTGCATGTTTTCATGCTCTTGCAAGCAAATAATGCTTACTCGCGTTAGCTAGCTGTTTTTAAAAACCACTTGCAAAACTGTTCTCCAAAGAAACACAACGTTATTTTTTATTTGAAACGTTATCAAGCGGACAATTAAGCGAACAAAGGACAGCAAGAAAGCTTGTTAGTCAACATATTTTGGTGACCCCGACATAATTTGAACACGGAACATTCTGATATATTCGAACTTGGCATCCTCGATACATAACATGGCATAAGTTCACCGAGAAGGAATGAAATGCAGCTGTTGATTAGTGTATAGAGCGGTGGCTCGTAGTGCGCAAAACGCTGGTTCCAGTCCAGCACGAGCTGATCAAATGTTACTTATCACATTTATAGCTTTCTTTTCAAGTTCAAGAAGAAACTCTTGGACTCAACATTTGAAGAACCCGAAGAGAAGATTGTAGTTCTGGTTTGGAATTGAATTTGGTTCGGTTCGTACAAAAATAACATTTTGTAATTTCTTGCGACCATCTTTTATTAAAGCAGAAAATAGTCTTAGCCTTATTAATAGTTGAAAAAATATAATGGTTGAAACTCGATTTAGGATGAAAGAATCACTCCAAGCTCACTAAAAGTAGAAACGCACGCCAATGAGTTATTGTCTATCGTATATAAAGCTAAATTTCATCGTATGAAACGTCATGAACATGCATTTAGCGCAGTTTAGCTCCAAAAGATTATGTTAACACTAAAATAGGAATGAGGTTAGATCATCTTGTAGTCTAATATGCGAAGTGATATTGTTAAATGATAGGCAGAGTATGACATCCTCATCATACATCAGAACACGAGAGTATTTCAAGGAAAGGGGATACCCGTTTATAGCAGGATTGAACAATAATGGGTCAAGATGGCTTTCTTGAGGAACGCCAGAAGTGTCATAGACTGGTAAAGGTCCAGCTTATGTAAAAGCAGATCATGATTAACGGAATCAAACGCTTTGCTGAAATCTGTGTAAATGACATCAGTTTGATTTTTTTTCGCTAAAACCAAGATTTACTAAAGATGTAAACTCTAGCAACTTTATAGTAGGTGAACGCTTTCTCATAAAACCATGTTGACACGGAGAAAAAATAGATTTACAGTGTCTATAAAGGGTTGAAGTAATAATTTTTTCAAACAACTTTGGAATTGCCGAAAGTTTTCCAAAATACCTCTATAATAGGATATGTTAGCTTTGTTACCTTTTTTATGTGATGGATTCTTTCCAAATAGAATGAAAAAATGCGCTCTGAAGTGACAAATTGAAAAGTTTCAGGAGCGGCTTACATAAAGACTTAGCACAATACTTAAGTACATAACTAAGTTTTTTGTCTAGACTGAGTGAGTAAGTAGATTTCAAAGATTTCAAATTTATTAGAAGACACTCCTCACCAATTACAGGGGAAACAATGTGGTTACATTGGGAAATGGGATATGGATATAAGTTGTCAATATATGATTCAGAGGAATAAGTGAATTGAAAGAATTTTGCGAACACAGGTCTGCACTACCCAAATCACTGCAGGCTTGTTCGTCGACAAGATACATCGACGATGGAAATAAAGAAGACTTGCGCTTTGATTTCACAAAGTTATAAAACTGCTTAGGGCGACGCGAAAAATGCAAACTACAACGAGAGTGGTTGTTATTGTAACAAAGGCTATTGAATGAAAGGAAATTAGCCCCAGCTATACGAAAATTTGCAAAAGCAATAGAAGAGCCAGTACTCTTGTATTTTTTATAAAAGCTCGACATAATGACCTCCAGGTTAGCAAGTCTTTTCGTAGACCATGGTGGTTTGTAGGGTACTTTAGAATAAACGTTAAAGAGGCATTAAAAATATTGAAAACCGTTACATAGAAAAAATTTGTACAGTAGTTATATTACTGCAATTGTACAAAGAATACCAATTTGTTCCCAGGAAGATTGTAGTTAAGAAAACAAAGTTTATTTGCGAAAAAAAACCGCCAGTTAAATGTAAATATCGAGGCAGAAACAGGACAGGTTAAAGAAAGGGATATTTCCAATGTTGGATGGCAAGTATCCTCAGAAAGGCATAATGATGCGCTGAGGAAACTAGACAATTCGAGGTATCGAAAAAGAACCACGAAATGAGTGGGAGGTTAAAATCGCCTAGTACGATAAGGGAATCACGGTCTCGAAGAATGTTATTAACTGAGTTAATGGCAATGGTATGACTGAACTAAATTTTCAAATTGGAATTAGGAGTAATATAAGAACGTGATATAAAAATAGATACATGAGACAACAATAATTTCACACAAATAAACACAATGTTAGGTTAACAGTTCAAATTAACAAGGTCCGATCGCATTACATTTACACATTCTTCTTGTTCCAATCGTTTTGAGTGGCGATCGTTTGCTATGGCATTGCTCACTCATATGAATTTTAATTCCTTCAGTTTATGTCTGGTTCCGAAAATTTAGAATGAAATTCAATAGTACTCAGTTATCCGAAAGAACTGAATACGTTCATATAGTGCAGACCTCCTGGAATTGATAGTACAGAATCTGTGGCAAAAATTCCTCTACAGATCATGCTTAACCAGAATAAGCTAATGATTTAATGGATCAAAGTGCTTATGAGCACAAATGTAAATCAGATGATCCTGATTTCTTAGACCAATCACTTTTTGCCTTAACTGTTAAACTTTTAAAACTAGAAAATACATTTCAACGTATAGTATGGATAAAAAGATCTACTCAATCACTAAGGTTTTGCAGACCATTAAAAATTGAATATGCAAAACCGAGTAATGTCACCCCCTTAACTGGAAAGGAAAATTTGCAAATATATTGTATTTCAAAATCGAAATATTTCAAATAGTTAAAAGACACATATGACATTAATTGATGGAAAAATTTTAAATGTTTTAACCGGAACAAAAACAAATCAATCTTGCCCAATATGAGCTGTAAATCCAAAGAAGTTTTTGGGATTCACAGATTTGAATTCTGTAATTTTGAGACCTCAGTCTGAAACTTTAAAGAATGGTATGAGTCTGTTACACTGTTGCATGCCTGTTTTTGATTTTTGGAATTTATCTTGAACATACGAGTATCTTATTAAATTGAAATTCAAAAGATGCACGTAAAAGTCGATGATAAGATTCATATGCTTTCGCGAAAAAACCAATTTCAGCAAAGGATATGGAAAGAAATGGATCTACACACTAGCATGCCGAAACAGAATAGGTGCGGGTGGAGAGTCTTTACAAATCCATACTTAACTCTTGGCATCTATTACTGCATCCGACGAATTAATCATCATCATCACTACATATTATAAAACAAAGTCGCTTTTTCCCTATGTATGCTTAAATCTTAAAAACTACGCAACGTATTTTGAGGCGGTTTTTTCAATAGATAGAGTGATTGAAGAGGAAGGTTTATATTTATAATAACATCCATTAAATAGTGGAGAAATACTGTTATTTTCACTATATGCCTATCTTTAAAATTAATGTAGTTGGCATAGTGTTATAATTCATGGAAAAAGCATTTACTGTCACTACAATATTTCAGCTTCTCATTATTTACACAGCAAAGTTTCTTCAAATGTGATTTTAGATTTTTTTTATTTAAGTCTGATTATTACTTACGGGTGTGTGCGAATATTGCTCTGCTTTGAAATGGAAGGATGAGTCCAAAGGTCTTTGTTGCTTACAAGGAAAATAAAATTACATGAAATTCTTTCTCCACCTGAGCCACTATAGTCTCTTCTTATGGGTGATCATCCTAAATCAAAAACATTCATGCGCAACATACGCCGATACAACAATGCATTCCAAATGACATCTTTTAAGAGTACGCAGGTTGTCGATCGATGTATTATGTCTACATTTAAAATACAGGGCCAAGTAGAATATATAATTTAGCAGGAAGCTTGCTACCATATGGGTGCGACGACCACAAATTTCTACACATCTATTATATATCAGATCCTGAAACACAAGTAGATGTAACAGTGTCGCACAACCAATGTAACAAAGTTTGGTAACACGTTTGCAAGATTTGTTACATAACAGCTACGTACAGTCTTTCAAAACTGCTACTGACACCGGACTTTAACATCGTAATCCATGCAAATAAAGTGAAGAGAACACATCGGCCGTTATAATGCCCCATCTACGAGTGAAGTTGCAGTTGTGATAGCTGGACAACAATTTGTTAATCTTATGACAGCTTACAGTATCCTTTGTTGTCGGGGAAAAGACAAATAACAAATCACAAGTTCAAATATTTTTCCCATGAACAGTTATATGTAGCTCTTTCGTGCGTCACTTCAAGACTTCCTATTGAGTAATGAGAAGAAAGCTGTAAATCAATAAAATTTCTTGCTATCAACACCAAAGCGATATCTTTTTAATTGCACCCGTGCAAAGCAAAGGTGGGTTGCTAGTCTATATATGTATCTACTATAATAAAATCGTTGACTTTGAAATTTTTGCTTGTTCGTCTGTTTGTTTCAGCGCGAGTGACGTAAACCCCACTGATTGAATTCAAAATAAAATTACTGATAAGAAGCTTTATTTGTGAGCAACATTTAGTGTTTATTTCATCAAACACACACTGGTTACAATGGTCACCACTGTCTTTGACACAATTTAATATATAAATTATTGTAAGACCGTATTTATTTCTATTACGTCACAATTGCTATTAGCGTTTAAAAATTGAAAATTAGCCATAAAGGACGTTTTCACAGTCAAATGTAACGGTGAAAGGATATGTATTTTAACAAAAGAAAAATGCAGTTATAATTTTCAATGCCACTTGTCATTTGACTGCGATTGCGATAAGAAGTGTTTTTCTGTGTGCATACAAATTTAAAATCAAATATAAATAGAAATAATACAACAAATCTTGTTCGTTTGCTTGTTTTGCTATCATACTCTTCACTTGTTGTTCTACTGTTGCTAAACAACAACTAAAGCACCATAGGTGCTAATAATAGAATCATGAGTGACGACATAGAAGACGATCGCGTTATGAACTGGTAGAGGCCGAAACCAAAAAAACGAAAAAAAAAAAAACCCCTCCCCAGGAGTAGCAAAGGCTAGATAAGCAAGATTTCAACTATAAGGCCCAACGTGACGGACATGATAGAATTATGGTCAAAACATATCTGTTTAAAAATCCCTAAGAGACGATAAATCTTTCTCATACGTTCCAAATTAAGGAAAAAGGAGCGTTTAGAGTAGTTGTAAAAAATTTACATTTTTCACCTCCAACTGAAAACATAACATCTGAAGTATAGTCGCTAGGGTACGCTTTTAGGAACGTAAGTAAAAACAAAAGTCGTATTACCAAGGAGCCTTTGAATATGTTGTTTATTGATCTTGAACCTAATAACAAAATAGGGAGATATACCGTCTGAAAAAACTAAGCAAGGCTATTGTCAAAAGTTGAGTCCCCTAGAAAGGGAGACGACATTGAACAGGAATTTAGACAAACGAAATTCTATTGTACCAAAAAGTACAAATGCGTCAAATGCTTGTCACAACATCCGAGTAGCAGCTGCCCCAATAACAGCGACTTACCACCCAAATGTGCCAACTGTTCAGAAAACCACGCTGCTAAGTAGTTATAAAGGCTGTAGAATTCATCAAGAGCTCATTGCAAGAAAAGTAACAACTGCACGATCCAAATGGCAAAACAACGACAATTGCCCGAGCAGCCATCAGCCAAACTTTGCCCCGCCCAATAGACCACACAAGATAAACTTTAAAGATAACCAGCCAACATATGCCCAAATGATAGTAAATAGCCCCATGACAATAGACAATAGTGCGTTAGAAAGGATTGAAAAGCTATTGGAACAACAGTTGGAGCTGACAAATAATGTCCTAAATATGATAATTTATTTATTTAATTGCTTATGACAAAGTACTGTCAACTTAAAAGTAATAAAAATAAATAAAAAATAAAATTATAAACATTTAAAAGAAAGATTAGTTTAATTAATCAATTATGACAAATTATTATTATTATTAAAAGAAATAACGAGGATAAAAATAATAAATAATAATGAAGGCAAAAAAAAAAAAGGAAGCTTAAAAAGGAGAAAAAAACTTAATAAAGGACAAGTAAAATAAAATTTGACCGATGGTGGAATTTTTTAAAGCTATGCTCCTACTGACAGTCAACTGTGGCAGAGACATTAATCGAACCGGTGAAGAAACAGTCAGGAAAGGTGACTCCCGATCATATAGCCTGTAGTGTGTTCCGAATCCCGAAGGCAGCGAAGGATGATAAAGTTAAGCGCTGAGTGTGAAATCTGAGGCGAGTGGATGTAATAGAATTTATTAAATAAAGTGCATAAATTCGGAAAGGATAATGTAGGGCATAGTTGGTGCTGCATCTATCAAGGGCTAAAGGGAAAAAATTTCTAGTAGAACGACTGGGTATACAAAAATTTAGCTGACTACCTTGACGAACTTTGGAAGTAACATGGACACTTTCCGATAAAGAATACCTAAGCATTACTTTTCGGGAACAATTTATCAAGTAGGATTTGATCCAACTAAGACAATGTAGTGGAAAGCCCATAATATTCAGTTAATACAAAAGGTCATAGTTTACTGGGTCAGAGGCTTAAGAAAAATCAGTATAAATAATATCAGTTTGAAACTTATTATTTTTTGACACAACAGAGACAGAGCTATCATTATTCAGCTCTATATATATATTCGAAGAGAATTTTGCCACTTGATCGGAAATTATCTTTTTAAGAATTCGGTGTATAGCTATGCATTGCCTGAGTATCTTTATGATTTTAAGGCTATCTCTGGTGCATAACTTGTATCCTGACGCGAACTTTGAGAATTTATCGATAATTGTTAGTATATGTCAATTTGTATTATACAAATCTACTTGTTTCAAAAGTGTTTCCGGTATTTCGAATGCAATTTTTGTGGATGTTTATGGCTTGCATTATTTTATTTTTCATGTAAGGGAAAAATACTGTCTTTTTTAGATGAATATAGGTCCCATCTATACCACGATGATTACTATTTTTATGGTATTCTCTGATTATCTCATACTGAACCATTTTGAGTAACATCCTGTACCCTTTTTGCGCATCTTAATGCTTTCCTTTGTCCGAAAAGTATATAGAGAATGTACTTTGGATATCATCATTTGTGTAAATAGCCACTGATTTATTTGGTACCAGCTTTGCCCAGCCACGCTTTGCTGTGGCTTTTCAAACAACAACAAACATTAAATGATTAATTTTTGCAAACATAATGATGATAATGATCAACAAATTATCATAATTTTTATGGGAAAAGTCTATCCCGTTTCGCCGGAAACATCTATAAATAACATTTCTCCCAAAACATAATCTACGCTACGACAAACTTGATCGAAAATTAAACGATTTTCTTCATTTAGTGTTGAAACACCAGTTTGTAAAATTTGGGCCAAATCATTCATCATATACAGAAAGAAAAGAACGAAGAGCGCAATACTCTTGTACTTACTCTGTTATCTATAAGTGAGAGGAACAAATACAACAATAGCAAAAACAACACATAATTCAAAGCATAAGCGACGAAAAAAGTATTTTTGAGTTTATTTGTATTTGGATAAAAATTAATTATAATTCATATCTATTGATTTAGTAGGTCAATTTTGATAAAATAATCACTTTATGTTACAGAAGGCTTGTTAAAATACACCATTGAAAACCCCATTCAAATCGGTTCTGCCGTTTCTGAGATTAGCGTGCACAGAGAAAGAAGACGTCTACGATTTTATATATACATATATTATTATTGTATATAGATAAGGTATTCTTGTAAAACTTCATTAATATGTAATGACTAAATGTTGCATCTGTTATTGTTCTTCGCATTTTGTTCTTAAAAAGAGATTCTTGAACGGAATCTTGTATACATTGCACCTATTTGTAAGATAACTATATGGCCTGAAATACTTCGTTGCACATACTAGTGCTAACACTCTTTTCTCGATTGTTAAATAATTGCATTCAGTGTCTAACGCCTGACGCATAAAACAACAAACTCGTAACTCTAGACAGAGATATGCCAATAACAATCATCGTACAATATAAAACGATACTAATGAATTCTTTTGTGGATTGGCTCGTTGGCTCAGAGGTCAGTGCGCTGGGCTGACATCCCAAGAGTCGCGGGTTCGATTCCCGCTCAAGGCAAGTCTGGTCCTGCACTTTTCTAATTTCCTCCTATTGTTATTGCTCATATTAAAATACTAGGATATAATTTTGTGAAGGTCATACGACATTCGATTGACTGAGATTTTATTATTCTCTGTTCTTAATTTCATAATATGTATTACTATTTGTTATAATATTGAATTGCTTTATTTCATGTTTCCTTGTACATACGATAAACGATACTTAACATACTTTGTAATTATTCTTTTCAAAAAAAATTACTCTCTATTAAGTACTTGGAAAGTACACTTGTTTCCTTTTTTCGTGAGAAATTTTGTTTAATCTCAGATTTGACCCCCACATCATATATTTCGGTTTGTATATATAAAAAAGAATGTCAAAACCTGTACGAACGCTCATCAATTGAAAACGGCTGAACCAATTTTGATTTTTTTTTTTTGTTGCACTTATGGGGTCACCAAGATGGTTTATGCTTGAGTTGGACCCAGTGTTGTCGAGATACAGGCAGATTTTACCACAATTTTAAAATTTTTTTATACAGCGCACACTGTACTAAGCCGATTTTAAAATTAAAATGAGAAATGATTGCTCATGTTGCATACTTATTTATTTCAGTTTTTAACTTTTAATATAATATTGGGACTATGCATTAATTTTAAAGGTTGCACACAGATGGCGTTATTTACAACAGTATCGCATCTGGCAATACTGTAACTATATTCATGTCAAAGCCTCATCATTAGGCTTTGTTTACCAGTATCTGTCATTTCGCTGAAGTGTACACAACATAGTTTTTTTGTGCTCCGAGTATGTCAACTTTCGTGCCGTCAAAACGCAATTTGCGGGAAGCCTTGCTTTTTTGCTTCAATTTGAAGAAAAATACCACCCAAGCCCATCAATTGCTGTTGGATGCCTACCCGAACCATGCTCCATCGATTTCAACCTGTGAGTACTGGTTTCGACGCTTCAAAAGTGATGTTTTTGATACCGAGGACAAGGAGCGACCTGGCCAGCCCAAAAGGTTCGAAGACGCAGAATTGGAGGCATTGCTGGACCAAGACCCGTGCCAAACGCAAGAAGAGCTCGCCGAAACGTTGGACGTTGACCAAGCAACCATTTCCAGACGTCTCAAAGCGATGGGAATGATCCAAAAGCAAGGTAATTGGGTGCCATACGAGTTGAAGCCGAGAGACGTCGAACGCCGATTTTTCACGTGCGAATTGCTGCTTGAACGACTTGGCCGGAAGGGTTTTTTGCATCGTATTGTGACTGGCGACGAAAAGTGGATCCATTACGATAACCCAAAGCGTAAAAAAACATATGTCAAGCCCGGCCAACCGGCGCCATCGACGTCCAAGCCGAATATTCATGGTTCGAAGCTCATGCTCTGTATTTGGTGGGATCAGAAGGGTGTGGTGTACTATGAGCTGCTCCAACCCAACGAAACCATCTCTGGGGAAGTCTACCGACGTCAATTGATGCGTTTGAGCCGAGCATTGCTTGAAAAACGGTCGGAAACGGTCGAAAGACACGACAAGGTTATTTTGCAGCATGACAACGCTCGGCCGCATGTTGCACAGGTCGTCAAAACATACCTTGGAACGCTCAACTGGGAAGTGCTACCCCACCCGCCGTACAGCCCAGACATTGCTTCTTCGGATTACCACTTGTTCCGGGAGATGCAGCGTAAGCTGGCTGGACACCGCTTCTCTTCATATGAAGAGACCAAAAAATGGATCGATTCATTCATAGCCGCCCAGAAGCCGGAATTTTGGAGAAACGGAATCCGGAAATTGAAAGAAAGATGGGAAAAGGTTGTGGATAGCGACGGACAGTACTTTGAATGATGTATCAATCCATTTTGAAATCGAAATAAAGCCCCATTTTTGGTGAAAAAACCTTTAAAATTAATGCATAGTCCTAATACAATATTTTAAAGTGTTTAGTATTTTGAAAACCACTGTCAGACTAATCATAAAAAGTTTTGTATGTTTTTTTGTTTTTAATGCTGTGGTTGTTGTTATTGTTGTATTTTTCCTCTGAGTACACTCTCTTTGCGCTCTTCGTTTCTGTATTCTTCATTTAATTTCATTTATTTCACTTTAAATTGATAATTTACATGTTTAACATAGTATAACATAACTAAAATAATTAAGAGATCACATCATTTCCTATGCTATTTAAATATATGTATATACAGAATATATACAGTATGATATTGAATATTAAGTTTCTAATGGAAAAAAAAAATTTACAAAAATATTTAATTTAAAACTTATATCTAAGACTTAATACTAAAAACTAAGTTATTGTATTTGTGCTTTATTATTAATATGCTGAAAGTTGGATTGAGTACACTTATTTCTAAAATTTTCATGTAGTCGAGCGCGTCTGTCTGCTATTAATTCGATATAAGCTTTCTGATGCATATCAATAGTGGAGTAAAGCCAGGGCATATTTTGAGTGACTTGCCCAAACTGGGGTCCCATAAAACATAACTGATTGAAAAATGGATCTAAAAAGGTACATTTTATTTTCTATGTTAAGGCGTGAATTTCTGGAGAAAAAAATTGCTTGAGTTTTGTCGGAGTTAACTAGGATTTTCCACTTCGAGAAATAGGAGACGAGAGAGTCAAAATCTACCTGCAGCTTATTGGAAATAAGAGCAGCTAGGGTCCCTGAGCAGAGCATCGCTGTGTCATCAGTAAAGATTGAGGTAGTCCAACAACTCAGAGTTGAGAAGTCTGAGATATATATGTTTTAAAGA